>CM059268.1:3963386-4013386 GCA_030347295.1 Setipinna tenuifilis | reverse complement strand
GCTGGATTCTTAATTATAAATCCTCTGTACCAGCCTATAGGAAAAAATACTTAATGAGTACATTTCATTTTTGCAGTATGTTTAAACAGCTGTCACTAAACATTAATTCCTACACAAAACAACTTTGTTAGCAATTGTGCAATACCCTTGTCACATCAGATATATCAATGAATATGGAGGAAAATCACACTTTATTTTACGGCCTCTGTTACAGTGTATCTAGCTTCACAACAAACCCTGTAACAATATGTAACATCATGTACTTACACTGTAACTTACGATTAAGGTTAGGGTTAGAGGTAGGGTTAGTATTGGATATGTACAGTGTCAGTACATAAGTGCATAATACTACAATTACATTTTTTACAGTTATTACATTTAGATACACTGATTTAGATTAGATTTAGAGTAATAAAAATAAAAATAAATAAAGTTAAAATAAAGTCTTAACGGCAGATTTATGTTTCTCTTCTACAAACCTTCTACTCCATACCTGAGCAGGCTGACCGCTATACTTACCAGTTGCAGTCCAGTAATAGAGCAGGTTATTAACCAGTCATCTCTAGATTTTTAAAAACTTCAGAATGTCTTAATTTAGTTTATCATGGCGACACAAACGCGTTTTCAAATACCATACCTACCTTCACATTTCTCCAAAATCTGCACGGTGTCTCCGATCTCGAGAGGTAGACCGAACTGTACAAGCCCTCTGAAGTTAGCCAGCACTGCAACACAAAAGACGAGGAGTTGGCACATTTACATCAGTGTAAAGACATGCACTTACACAGAATCAGGCCGGGCAAAAAAAGTCATCTTTCACCATCCACACCATGTCAAATATGATGTTACACTGCAAACAGACGTCTGAGAGTTAAGACCACTTTAACTGAATGAGCTTTACTTTGTACCAATGACGTTCAGCAGTGCTACTACATTTTTAGACCTACGTTTCAATTTATGTAATGCAGAGGGGCACAAAGGCACTGCATTAAAATAACGGTGAAGTTGAGTGATTGATCGATTGATCGAACTGATTATCTAATCTTGGTACATTGCACAGATTGTGTAACTGCTTACTTTGTCAGTGTGTGTGTGTGTGTGTGTGTGTGTGTGTGTATGTCCAACTCCTCCTAGGAACACAAGTTTGCAAGAGTGCAATACATGAGGGTGTGTGTGAGTGTGTGTGTGTGTGTGTGTGTGTGTGTGTGTGTGTGTGTGTGTGTGTGTGTGTGTGTGTGTGTGTGTGTGTGTGTGTGTGTGATCAATACATGATCTCCCATGTATGGGGATGCTGTGATGCAGCAGCCAGAGCCCCCATACCATGACTGGGCCTGCATGTGCCTGCTGTACCTACAGAGATGCAGGTTCGAACCCAGCCCTGTGCCCATTTCTGAAACCCTTACCAGTCTCCTTCTCTTACTTACTGTCCACTTCTTCACCCTCCCATTCAAATAAATTCATAAAAGCAGCAAAATTATACTTCATTAATAAACAAACAAACAAATAAATAAATAAAATAAAATAAAATGTAAAAATCCCCATCTTTTTCTCTTACGTCCTGTCTACTTCTTCACCCTCCTATCCCAGTAAATTCATAAAAGGGCAAAAAATTGTACTTAAAAAAATAAAATAAAATAAAATTTACAATTTACATGTACCCACTAACATGACTGCACATCTGAGGAGCATCAGAGAGATCTATGAGACGTCTGACACTCAGGCTAGGCTAACATGCAGATGCATACAATATGCAAACCCGCCATAGTGAAGACATCAGACAAACAAACAAATAAACAAACAAACAAATAAATACGTAAATGTGTCAATAAAACAATAAATAAAAATTACATGCAACTACTTAAATGTCTGTATGTCTGAGGAGCATCAGAGAGATCTATGAGACGTCTGACGTCTGACACTCAGGCTAGGCTAACATGGACAAAAAAAGGCTCTGGTGCAGATGCATACAGTATGCAAACCCCACACTAACCCCTCACTAACCCCACACTAACCCCACACTAACCCCACACTAACCCCACACTACACACTAACCCCACACTAACCCCACACTAACCCCACACTACACACTAACCCCACACTAACCCCACACTAACCCCACACTAACCCCACACTACACACTAACCCCACACTAACCCCACACTAACCCCACACTACACACTAACCCCTCACTAACAACACACTAACCCTACACTAACCCCACACTACACACTAACCCCACACTAACCCCACACTAACCTCTAACTAACCCCACACTAACCCCACACTAACCCCTCACTAACCCCACACTAACCCCACACTAACCCCAGAGATGTATGAGAAGTCTGACACTCAGGCCTGGTTTACATGGACAAAAAAAGGCTCTGGTGCAGATGCATACAGTATGCAAACCCGCCATAGTGAAGACATCAGACGGCGGTGTCTGCCTCTGCCTTTGCTTTCACACATTTCATGGTGCAATCAAGTGAGCCGCTCACAAATGGGCTTAGCCAAGTGGAAAGTCATTAGCGCTCGTGGTTATTAAATCATGCCTCCTCAGCCACTGTTTACATCTCATTTCCCACATGTATGAACAAATCACGGGGACACAAAGACAAACTCCACGGCACTCTCTCGTTTTACAGAAGTTAAAAATCCTTTATTGTAACGGCTTGGTCATATTAACCTTTAAAAAATTCTCTGATGCGTTTCAGCAATCAGACCTTTATCAGAGGGGCCAACGATTCTCACACGAAAGGAGAGGTTTCTTAAGATACAAGTCCACTACAATACATTGATACAAGGATGGTTTATTGTCACATGCATAGGCATACTGGGTAAAGTAGGAGAGGTTTCCAACAGTTCTCAGAGGAAAGGAAAGGTTTCTTAAGACACAAGTCCACTAGGATACAAGGATACAAGGATTCAAGGATGGTTTATTGTCACATGCATAGGCGTACTGGGTAGAGTAGGAGAGGTTTCCAATAGTTCTAAGAGTAAAGGAGAGATTTCTTAAAACACAAGTCCACTAGGATACAAGGATACAATGATGGTTTATCGTCACATGCATAGGCATACTGAGTAGAGTAGGACATGCAGTGAAATTGGTGACTACTTGGCCCCTTGGCGTAACCTACACCTAAACAGGTCAAACACACCTACACCTACACCTACTCAAAAACTCATCATGTATGTCGGCTGCTCTTTGCTGTGTTGGCTAACCATGTTCCCTTGCTTCCATTAAAAGTCGTACTTTAGTTTCTTTCGTTCAGTTATCTCTGCAAATGGATTTACATATCTACAGAGTTACAGTAACACATGAAGACAGGGATGCATCAATAATTTAACTTACATAAGCTAATACATGAGTCACCAGGAACAAAGTTATTCCTTAATGCTTTGTACATCAACCGTTAGTAGTATGTTTGATTTATACGCTGGGTCACTTATTATTCAGCAGTACTAATTAACCTAACTAATTATATCCAACCTAACTGTACTGAGGCTTACTGAACTTGTGAACTGCCCGAACAGTTGAAAACTCCTCATGATAGATCAATGAATAACAGTGAATCACACTTTCATTAAAGAATTAACCGTATAGCGTAAAACCATGCTCTACATGCCCTTGCCTCTGGAACTGAACTCCACTAATTGCCAACCTGGCTTCAGAAACTAAAGTCCAGTAGTACCACCACACACACACACACACACACACACACATACACACATAGACAAACACACACACACACACACACACACACACACACACACATAGACAAACACACACACACACACACACACACACACACACACACCTATAGAGACACACACACACACACACACAGACAAACATGTATAGACACAGACACACAGACACCGACACACACCAACACACACAGGGATCCAGGGAGCTTCAATAGGTCTATAATCACATAAAAAAACATTCAATGACATTATGAGAGTAATATAGTATGAATATATGTATGACTAATACAGTTGCCACGAACTTCATGAAATAGTCGGAGGACCAAAGTGTTCCGTGTCCATCTGTTCACATGAGTACGCAGCACTAAGCGGAGAACAGAGAACGGAGATCGCAGAACGCAGAACGGAGAACGCAGCCTTCTGCAGCACAACATGGAGGTGTGAAACCTGATTCATCACCTTGCATGCTGTTATTTTACTCCAGTTTTACATAAGAGCTCTTTCATACGCTTTTCTCTCCTTTCCTTTCTTTCAGCGCCGTGTCTCTAGTACACCCTGTTAACAAAACACAGCCAGCTCGCATGGAAACAAATCAGGTGTGAAAAAATACAATGTTATAGCCTACTACACACTTTTGTGTGTGTTTGTGTCTAGGGTTTTTTCTCAAGTACATAGGAATTTGTGTGTGTGAAAGAGAGAGGGAGAGGGACACAGAGAGAAAGAGAGAGACAGAGAGAGAGAGAGAAAGAGAGAAAGAGAAAGAGAGAGAGGTGAATTGCCATTTATTTCATTGATTGAAAAAAAACAGGTGAGCACTATTGACTGGTCTCCCTGTATGTCCCATCATGTTCAGGCGGCAGATAAATAAAACATGGTGGTTGTGGTTGTCACCGACAGCTCAGCCAGTGATTAAGCCCAGTGGGATGAGAATGCTCCTGTGGTATCCCCATCATAACTCGCTCTCATTTAGCTCACGGTCACCTTCACCTCCAGACCCATCATCTGACATCAATAATCAGCCGGCCGTCACAGACTAAGATGGCATTTGTATTTGTGTCTGTGTTGATACACACACAGGCTGACAGAACCTCATCTCGTTCGATTTCATGCTCGTTACTTTGACATCCTTTGCCGGTTAGGCATGTGTATAACATGCAGAATTAGGGTGTATTCACACCTGCCTGGTTTGGTTCGCTTAAAACGAACAAGTTTGTTTCCTCCCTTGGTTTGAACCTTTGGCGCCAGTGTGAATACAAACAATTGAACTCTGGTGCAAACCAAACAAACAAACGAACCGAGACCCAGTTGAAGAGGTGGTCTCAGTGCGGTTCCACATGGACCCTTGTGCAGTTTGCTTACAGTAAGGTGTGACAGCAAACCACAACAGCTACCTGCTCTGTCTCCTGCGTTGCCTGCCTCTTACTGCTGAGCCATGTGAGTCATCATGGCGATATCCAGAGAAAAGCATAAAACTAACGTTGCAGCCTATCAAATATGTGTGACGGTCAAAATTAGCCAGAAAATAATAATAATAATAATAATAATAATAATAATAATAATAATAATAATAAAACTGTATTTGTGTAGCACAATTCATACAAGATGTAGCTCAATGTGCTTTAAAACAGTTTGGCAGGAAAAATTGGTTTAATGGTTAAATACAATAAGAAGTGCAGCAAGATCTCAGTGACTATTTATTTTCATTTAGCCTTTCTGCCTCTCCTGCCGTAAATATTTCTGTCCAACGACTGAATGACCATTTACAAATTATAGTGCACTTGTTAAAAAAATGCAATGTAAGAGCAAATCGCACCAAATTAAAAAAAAAAAAAAAGTATTTTGGTCTAGACCAAACCAAGTGAACTAACAAACTCTCCTGGTGTGGATACTTTGATAAAACAACTACAAACAACTAAACTGTGGTTTTATCTGAAGCAAGAATCTACTGCCATGTTTATGCTGCTGTCAAATTTAAGCTTTCTGGTGACATTGCACATAAATGACAGTTCTCATCTCCCACTTGTCACTCACATGTTAAGCCACAAGGTCGTCAGGTCATGAAGTCAAAGGGTCAAAAATCATGTATGACAGGGGTCAGGCTTTGGTTTGTACTTGACCAAATGACAGCACTATATGGTAGCGCTGTGCAACAAATCGAATTCTAACCATGATCACGATTTTGGCTTGCCACAGGTCAATAAACATAATCACCTCAATAATAAAAATCCATGCCATGCACACCCAACGAGTGGTCCTGAATGAGCTGTGGACATTACATCCCATTACATTACACTTAGCAGACACTTTTGTCCAAAGCGACTTACAAAAAGGAGGACATAAGCTAACAGAGGTGTAGAGGAACACAGAGTAAGCAGACTACCCTCATACACACAAGGAGATGCATGTGTCTAAGTAAGTTACCAAGCACAGGGACACTACAGACACACATACTACGAGTAGCCTTTCCTTAAAACACTGACACAAAACAGCTAACAGGCAGGCAAACAAAAACCAAATGTGTGCCACAGGAACCTGTGGCTTCAGGACGACTGCCAGCCACATAGCAAAGTAGGCCTGGCCCAGAGGTGGCCCAGAGGTGAGCCAGAGGTGGGACACACATCCCACTTACACTTGGCCCACATAGCGCAATGAATTACAGTCCATTAGTGGGCCACCTCTGCTTGCCACTACATAGTGGGGAATGTGTGGGCTACCTCTGAGCCAATCCAACTCTGCTATGTGGGGCACACGTATACTGCAAATTATAGGGGGTACTGGCCGGGGGGTATGGTACCCCCTGATCAAGACCCAGTGCCCCCCACAGAGACAAAAACAGCAGGGGTGGGGGTAAACGACTTATTAATATAAATAATGTAAAATCTAAAAGGTAGCACCCCCTGTAAAAGGTAGTAGCACCCAATTATGGAGGGGGGAGTTCACACTCTCTGCACACTGTGTCTTAAAAATACTACAGTGCACAAATTATTCAGATTGAAGCATCAGAGTTTCATTCCTCAAGCATCAGAGCGTTATTTCTCAATGAAAAAACAGACTACTGAACTTGTGAATGAGAAGGCACACAAACGAAGACCAAAATAACACAAAAATTGGACAAATACATCAGTGAGTGTAGGACAGAAGGGCAGAGAAAGAGGGGGGGGGGGGGTAACAAACCCCCTACAACTGTGTTACTATTTGCCGGAGGATGGTTTACATTCATAGCACCTGCAAAACGCCTGACTGGAACAAAAACCCTAGTCTGAGCTAAAACAAGGAGAAGGTCGAATTGGAACAAAGAGGATAACTTGATTTACCTAAATTTAAACTGACTTTTGGAATTGAATCAGTGTCACATCGATCATTTCACTAAGCCTAAACATGAAGACGGATGAGGTGCCTTTATCATGAATCTGACATAGACTAAATATCAAATAGCACCAATGCATTTATTATATTAAATTATTGTTCACGAACTCGAGAGGCAAACAGACATAAGCAGGCTGAGAGCTTATCCTACAAGAGTGATAAGAGCCTTTGAATGAGAGGGCAGAAAGAGATCAGGAACAAGAGAAAGTCTCACTTAGGGAAGTGGTGAATGGGATAACACCAACATCTACTGTAGGTCCTGGTTTGTTTTTGTGCCAGTGCTTTGGTTTTACAACTAAAATCAATGAATAACCACAATTAATAAATCGCTCTTGTACAAGGAGGCCGATATTAGGCACACTAATTTGTTCAAGGTGCTGGCAGCGACAGTGAAAATTCAATTAAAGAAAAAGAAAGAAAAAGAAGCCGTACACTCTCTCCAGTGCTCTCTACACCAACAACACTTTATTTCAGTTTTGGCCCACTGTCCTTCTCCTGTCTGGCCACAAATAAAATATTGTTGACATAGAGCCAAGCAGTGTGTGCTTACCTTTTCTTTAATTATTTTATTCTTTTATTATGATTACCTCCACAAACACGATATGAATACTGATTTAAAACAATCGACATTACCATTTGGGCCAATGCCTTGCAGCGCTACTACACGGTCTGTTGAGTGACTGAATGATTTTGGACGGTGGCGACGAGTGTGGCTCACTGAGTCAGCATATGGCACTGACACACTATCTGCAGATCAAATGGATTACTGGGTCATTACTCCTCTTATGTATGTCTGTGTAACTTTATAAACAGCTTATTAACAGATTAAACATTACAAGGCAGGGAAACACACATACATTAATTTGATCTCGTTTCTAATCTGTTATTTGTACTGATGAAGGTCTGAGGAAGGAAAACGTTTTGTGAGTTCCCCCAAAGTGTTACATTTTTAGTTGACAAAAACGACAGTTTTTCTGTGCCTTACAGAGACTACCCTGATGATGTTACTCTGACGGCTTCATGACGGCTTCATCAAAGTTCATGACTCTGAGAAGACATAGAAATATGACTTGATATTACTGCAATGTCTACATATTGCTACTATATATTTAGTCCATTTTTGTACACTGGTGTAGATGTCTGGACCTTATGCTATGTCAAATGCATACAAATACTGAAAAACAAACAAACAAAAATCAAAATAACAGAATTCAAAAACAAACATTTGACGCCATTGCAGGTCCTAAACTGTTTGATAAAGCAGTCTGTATGTGATGCTAAGCTGCTTCACCACAGAGCTAAAAGATGCAGGTGTTTAAATGCATCTGCTTACATATTTAAGACCTTAAAAGTGTAAACAAATGACATAACAGCTGAGGTTGAGGGCATGGAGTGCACATGTAAGTTTATGCTATCATGCTCTCAGAATTACATCACCACTGTAGGTGTACAGGCATTTTATTTTTAGACTACAAAAAAGCCAAGTGCACCTTGAAACAAAAAATAAAAAAATAAAAAAACTGCTCCAGACCCACAGAAGACAGACACATCGTCTTTGTCCCTGCTTTACCGACAATGTCTGCAGGTGTTTGACAAATGTCTTCTCTGTTCAGTGGACTTTTGGCTTACATCTTGAATATGAATTATGAAAGATCTTAAACTCTTGGTAATTACGAAACAAAAGACATGCAGCACCACACACCAACAATGAAAGAGGCTGACAAGCTCTGACAAGTAATTTTCAGTTAACCAAAACTTGAAAAAGGAAATATGCACACATGCTTAATTTGTAGGGTACTGCAAATGTCAAAACATGACACAATAACCCACCATTTATGTCGACTTCAAATTTACTCCACACTGCCCTATCAATCATTATCAACAACAACAAAAACACATTTACCCCACTGTCACAATGTGATAAAAAAGCTATTTTGGCAGCCTATGCTATGATCACTATAGGTTACTGAAAACAGGCAGACCAAATACGAATACACAGAAATAGTGTTAGAATTCACCAGTAGCTCATTTCGACTAGCCTACTAAAACGGGTAGGTTGCACAGAAAACATTTTCTACGTTGACAAAATGCGCTATCAGTTGCAGTAGACTGTAGTTTGATCTTAAAATAGGCGATAACAATGTATCCTACAATAGGCTGAAAAATACAATGTGGCTTAGCTGCTGTGACCACCAGTTAACTAGCCTAACCAAAGCCTACCTGGTGCGATAAACCCTATAGTCACCAACAGAGCAGGCAACCAATTAGGCTAGACTAATTGGCTATTCACATTCATTATCGAAAAACATGAAATTATAGCTCAGTTATTTAAAAAAAAAAAATCACATACCAACGCCATATTTCTCGTGCTCGGTGGGCACCCACATTTTTGAAGCGCTACACAGAGGATGGGGAAATATCACGCCATGTAGAGTTTATAATATATGAGGTTAGTCCATTTTAGAATCGCAGCATCGTCAACTGTATTGTCCTGAATGCAAATACCAGGAGGGGTACACTACAGTGCAGTGTCCCTACCCTGCGCACGTCGGGAATTCTGGGAGTTGGAGTACAGACAGCGCAAAACACTGCAAGTCCCACAAACCGACAAAACGCGTCCAGGTTATGATTGGACAAGAAGGAGTCACGTGTCTCTCGTGTAACCATGGCCGCCTCAGCGGGAGAGAGCTCAGCAGGTAATCATAATTTTGCATGAATAAAATCATGAATTCAGAGAATCTAAGTGTAATTATCGGAACTGTTTTGTTTGTTTGAACAAAGCCCTGTGGCAGAGCCACTTACTAGATGTCTGCCATTCACTGCGCCTTTCAGTCACCCGCTGCTAGCCACTGCCAAACTCTGTCAAACTGTTATACCGTAATGCCATCATTTTTAGCTTTGCTACATTGTTTCTTACATCGTGACAGTGTGACACTGACTGATATGTGATGATAACTACTGGGAAACGGTTAATTGATTCTCTTTTCTGTAGGCCACCAGGATTGTATTCTGGAACCCTTGTCGTTTCCTGATCAGTTTGCGGCCACTTCATCCTCCGAGGCCAATAAGAAAGTTACCTGTATACTCTGCTCCGAGTCTGCGCCCTTATCAGAGAAGAATGCACTTCTCAAACACCTTGTCCTCGAACATAAAGTTGTGATTGCAGATGTCAGACTTATTGCTGACTTCCCAAGGTAGGTTTCACTACTACATTTGATCTGGAATAGCCTGCTTTGATGGAAATGCTTTTCCTGATTCTGACTGCACTAAAGTAGGCTACATTTGCAGAAACAAAATGGCACATTGGCCTCAAGCTCATGGTGAACTTTTGTGTTTTTAACAGCTACATGCTCTACTGGGCGAAACGATTCTCAGAGAGCCCCATCACAGAGTTTTGTAGTGTGATCAAGACCAATTCTATGGGCCCTGTGGGTATGTATAGCTTGTTTTGACCTACATATTTACTGACTGAAATAAATAAACAAACCATTCTGTTGAAATGTCGAGTATGCTTCATGTTCCACTAAAGTTATTAGTGTTCATTCCAATTTTAAACCAGCGTATATTACCTTATTTGTGTTGTCGGAAACATGTTGTTTTTGTACATTGAAACATGCTTTTGTATAATGACGACCACTTTCGATTGTATTTTCAGAATGTTATGCACAATATCATAACATGACATTACATAGCTTTGCCCAGTAGACCTGTAGAGTAGCCAGCCCTTAGAAACCAGAAAGCTATTAATATAGATATTAGTCATAGTTACATTACGTATCAAAGCATGTTAGAGATAGAGTGCTGCAGGTATAGCCTACTCATTATATTATTACATTATATTACATTACATTATTACATTACATTGCATTTGGCAGACGCTTTTATCCAAAGCGACTTACAAAAAGGAGGACATAAGCAACAGAGGTGTAAAAAGACACAGAGTAGGGACACAACAGACATATGTATTTCTGCATAGGGACACAGAAAGAGAGAGCGTTGGTTTAATGATTGTTAGTTGGCATTTTACTCAACATAAAATGCCAAGATAGAATAAATATACCCATAGGACTCATTCTAAGAGGGGATTGTCTTTTTGTCACAACGCATTTGGTTCCCACCACTTTAAAACAAGGACAAGAAATATTCTGTTCTTTAAATAAGCTACAAAGCTGTCCTCTTGCCAGTATATGTATGCCAGTGTATGTATGCCAGTATATGTATGCCAGTGTATGTATGCCAGTACAAACTGGCGCCTGTGAATGTACCCTCAGAAGCATGGCTGCAGAGTTGGCTAGCTGTGTGGGTGTTTGTGTTATTTCCTTTAAAAAACTTGTAAAAACCCTTCTCTTCCGAGACTGCTTCCCTTCCTAACGAAACTAACAATCACTAAACCAACTCTCTCTTTCTCTGTCCCCCTGTGGGGAGTATGTGTGTCTGTAGTGACCCTGCTCCGGGAGACTTATTCAGGCACATGCACCTCCTTGTATGTATAAAGGTTGCCTGCTTACTCTGTGTTCCTCTACACCTTTGTCAGCTTATGTTCTCCTCTCTCTCTGCCCCTATGCAGAAGTACATATGTCTGTTGTGTCCCTACTCTGCTCCTTTTACACCTCTGTTGCTTATGTCCTCCTTTTTTGTAAGTCGCTTTGGATAAAAGTGTCTGCCAAATGCAATGTAATGTAATAATGTAATGTAATGTAATAATGCAATGCA
Organism: Setipinna tenuifilis; assembly: GCA_030347295.1. Lineage (NCBI taxonomy): Eukaryota > Metazoa > Chordata > Actinopteri > Clupeiformes > Engraulidae > Setipinna > Setipinna tenuifilis. The sequence goes on along the minus strand of CM059268.1, from coordinate 4,001,602 downwards.
ATGTAATGTAATGTTATTTCAGAGCGGCAGGAGGAGTATTTCCTGCTATGTGATGCCCTCCCGGAGGACAGAATACTGAGAGAGCAGCTTCAGCAGAAACGACTGGTATGCATTACATTACATTACATTTGGCAGACGCTTTTATCCAAAGCGACTCACAAAAAGGAGGACATAAGCTGACAGAGGTGTAAAGGACAGAGGGTATGCAGCGTTTTCCCCAAAATTTGTCATGGTGTCATAACAGTGTTGTCAGTTGTCCAACCTCTTACTTGCATTTGATTTTGCTGACGCTCTTATCCAGAGCAACTTACAGTTATTTAGGTACAGGGTACAGTCCCTGGAGCAATGTGGGGTTAGATGCCTTGCTCAAGGGCACTTCAGAAATGGACAAGGGTGCAGGAGAGCATTAGTTAGATCTGAAGAATCCTTTTGGATGAAAGGTGAAATGTCTTCAAACTTCAAAAAGAAGTCCAGTTGCATACAACTTAGCTCCTTTGACCTGTCATGTACTGAATCCTGCCCCTGCACTAAAGACAGGTGATTTCCCTTATTAGCTCATCTACTTAGCTAATGATTTTGCGTGCTCATTGGGATCAGCTGGGTTAGAAATGGTTGCTTCAAGTATGTGGTTTGGGTACATTCTTTTTTACTTTCTGAAGCCGGGATCTCCTCTTGTCACAAGTGTGTGTATTTACGGTACAGTCAGTTTGGTGCTGCCCACTGGTGGTGTTTAGTGAGATCCCCCCCTCACTGTCAGAGGTGTCAATCAAAGGTTCAGAAAGTAAAAACCATTCCACAAATATCATCCAACCAGCTCTGGTGAAGCTGGTGAATTCACCTGTGTTAGAAGGAAAACATGGCAGGGTTTTAACTTTCTGAACCCGAGATTGACATCTCTGCTCACTGAACAGCACCTTGGGTGTCTTGAGGAGCACTAAAAAAAGTAAAGTGCTGTTGTTGTAATAACCTGTTTTCTCTTGGCCCTTTTAATGAACTGCTCCAAGCTCAGATCATATTGAACATGTCCCCACATAGAAATGCAAAGTGTCGTTGTTGTTGTCGTTGTTGTTATCGTTGTTGTTGTCGTTGTTGTTGTTGTTGACCTTTTAATGCAATGCTCCAAGCTCGGATCATATTGAACATGTTCCCACAGGAGGAGGTACTGGAGCAACAGCAGAGGGAAAGAGATGATTGTGACTTCCACCGAGTCTGCATGTTCTGCAATGAAGAATTTACAAGAAATAGGTGGGCACATAGGTTTAATTACAAAGACAAAAAAGAGCAGGGTTGGGGGAGGGGGGGGGGGTATGGCTTAGGTACCGACATATTGTGTTTATGATCCCCTTTATAACATGTATACTAACTATTTATTGTGTCATACTTGGCACTTATTTGCTCTAAACACAGTTTTCTTAAAAAACGTTGCATGTACGTAACTCCCCATAACAGTTCAGATACAAGGAAGGTAGAGATCGCACACAGGAGATAATTAGTTTTAGATTTCTGTACTTTAATTAAAGTGCTGGAACAATAGAGGCCGTACAAAACAGTCTGTTCTTCTGTAGAACTGTTAGTAGCTGTATGCTTGACTCCCATCATGACCCCCAATGCAGGTCCACTCTTCTGAACCACATGGCGCGGGAGCACTCCTTCAGTGTGGGCCTGCCCGACAACATTGTCTACTGCACACAGCTCCTCGACACCCTGGAGAGGAAACTCGACAAGTGAGCCTCTCTAACATCTACACAAGAACTACTATCCTTTGCAGAATGGTTAGGGGGGAAAGTGGCAATTTTATTATGTGTTAATAATAATAAATGTGGTACTTGTATGTTATTACCTTATAGTACATAATATGGTATATGTTGTATTCAAAGTCAAAGTCAGCTTTATTGTCAAAAGCCATATGTACAGGTTGAACACAGGATTTGAAATTGCAGCGCTCCCTAGGTGAACATTAAACATCTTATAAACATGTCAATAAAAAATAACAATAACAAAACATAACAATATAAAATTAATACAATTATATTAATTGTGGTGTAATAGCATATTACAGTATATAAGTGGCTTATTGTCTGGTGTTGCATGTGTTTGCAGTTTGCAGTGTCTGTACTGTGAGAAAACGTTCCGAGATAAGACCACCCTTAAGGACCACATGAGGAAGAAGCAGCATCGTCGCATCAATGCCAGCAACCACGACTACGACAGATTCTACGTCATCAACTACCTGGCATGTGTTTCATATTTATATATGCTTTTAATGAGTTGAATGTTGGTCACAGCAGAACATTATAATGAATGTATTAAATAACTGAGCAGTTATACAAGCTACCAAACTGTTCTTGATGACACATCATCTTGGACCATCGCTGTTGGTCACATTTGGTCTGTTTTATGAACTCTGACCTTAGGTGTGACCCTCAACGATCCTAAATCTGCCCTGTATAACGTGTAACTGTAATGTGCATGTGTATGTCTGTCCAGGAACTTGGGAAAACATGGGAGGAGGTGCTGTCTGAAGATGACCGTGACATCTTGGCAGACAATGATGAGTAAGGACCTACTAAAACAGTGGATCGACTGTGTGCATTTCCCATTGTGTTTCTGTATTCCCAATGCTGTTTGTCCCGCATCCTTCAGACAATGATGAATAAGGTCATTAAGGCCATTAAGGCAGGGTCTCACTAACTTTTAACTAACATATACCCACTGCACCACAGACAGCTTGCTCTCAATATCTTTTGCATAATTATCACTTTATAAACAAAATGTGAATACTATTTGTCACACTTCAGACAACGACGAGTAAGGTCTACCATTAAGGCACTGCCTCCCAAACCTTTAACTAATACATACACACTGAAACACTCCTATAGGGTCCTACAGGGTACACACTGTACCACAGACTGCTTGCTCTGAATACCTTTTGCATAATTATCACTCCATAAACAAAACACATGTGAACACATTATATGGTACTGTACATACTGTAATAAGGTAGTAGTAGCAGTGATTGGGTGGTTTTGGGAATAGCATGAATGTAAAATCGTATTCCACATGTCGTCTCTACTTGGACTTAATCTCAAAGCTGGTGAGAGCCGATAAAGCATTTGCAGACTTATTTTGTGAACCCCTAAAAACGCATTTCAGTAGTCCCGGGTGTTAGTGTACCTCAGTTTGACAACCACTGTGCTGATGTGATTAAAGAAATGAGTTAGGTTTGAAGTTTTGTGTGTGTGTGTGTGTGTGTGTGTCTGGGTGTGTGTGTGTCTGTGTGTGTGTCTGGGTATGTGTCTGTGTGTGTCTGGGTGTGTGTGTTTGGGTGTGTGTCTGTGTGTGTCTGTGTGTGTGTGTGTGTTTGACAGCGACTGGTCAGATTGGCAGGCCCACCCTGTCTGTGCCGTGTGTCTCTTCTGCGAACAGCAGTCAGAAACCATGGAGAAGATTTACACACACATGCAGGTGACATTTACAAATTCAAATTTTACTTGTCACATACAGTTACAACAAAGTACAATGTGTAGTAAAATGCTAAGCTAACCACTAACTGATAATGTAAAACAAGAAAAATAATGGATAGAAAAATAAATATTTAAATATGTATGCTTTTGAAATGTACACGTTTCTTTTTTTTATGTGGTCTGCATTTGAAAGTGAGGATAGATTGAGAATTAAAAAAATGAAATGTATTTTATGCCTCAGAAACACAACTAATCAATGTTCTTGTTAATTAATTTGCTCTTGTTCATCTTCTTATCCACTCAGAAAAACCATGGATTCGACCTGCATCAACTTAAAACACAGCTGAGTGAGTATAACCAACTAGGGTAGTATACTGTAGTATTCAATAGCTGTTTAAAAGGCCTGGGCAGGGCAGCTGTTTATTTGCAGCTCTTCGCTGCAAAGCTCATGGTTGGCTGATAATCCATGTTTGTGTTCTGTGAAACAATCTTAAGCAGGGAAGTCACACAGTTTCATCACATTTTCCAAACAGAGATGGCAGACAGTGAGGCTGGCTGCTGCAGAACTAACAAAGAGAGAGAACTCTGATGGTTGTGACAAATAGCTTTGAAGCGTGCCTGCTCATTACTGTCATGATGAACGCCACACGAAGAGATGCAAGTCTGCACACAGTCGATGACCTGCTGTCCCTGTGTGCTCCCACAGACCTGACGTTTTCCCAGCACCACTTAATTTGTAATGTCATTGAATGATGTACTGTCCCTGTATGCTTCCACAGACCTGACGTTCTACCAGCAGTCTTTTAGTTGCACCACTAATGTCATTGAATGGCTGGCTGATGATCTCCTGTCCCTGTATGTGTGCCCCCACAGACCTGACGTTCTACCAGCAGGTGAAGCTGGTCAACTTCATCCGGCGTGAGCTGCACCAGGGCCGCTGCTACGCCTGTCAGGAGAAGTGCGGCTCCAAAGCTGACGTCCTGCAGCACATAGCAGACGCAGGCCACGTCATGAAGCTGCCCGAGAGGTGCACTTGGGACCAGCCACAGTGAGTTACATTACACAATATTACATTACACTACACAAGATTACATTACATAATATTACACAATATTACATTACATTACATAAATATTACATTACATCCAATTAAATAACGTACGTTACACAATAGTACATTACAATACACAATATTACATTACACAATATTACATTACACAATATTACATTACATAAATATTATATTACATTCAATTAAATAACGTACATTACACAATAGTACATTACATTACACAATATTACATTACACAATATTACATTACATAATATTACATTACATTACACAATATATAACATTACACAATATTACATTACATAACATAACATAATATTACATTGCATTATATAACATTACATTACATTACACAATTACATTGCATTATATAACATGATATAACATTACATGACATAACACCACATTATTCTTTTATCTAAAACAAGAAGACAAAACTGAAGCGACAGTTTAGCAGAAGAAAACAGAGTAGGCAAGAGCGTATCACAGTAAGTGCAGGTAGAGTACAGGAGAGGGCTTGTGAGTGGAAGTTAAGAGCGTTAGGGTTGTTGTGAGGGGAAGTGCTGCTGGAGAAGATGGGTCTTCGAGAGCTTCTTGAAGGTGGAGAGGGATGAGCCTACTTTGAAGTGAACTACTTTAGGCATTAGGACCCACATGTCATTACCGTATAAAATGGTCTTTAAGAGATGAAGGAGTTGTAACACCAGCTGGTAACTGTTGTGGGACTGTTGTAACCCACGTGTGCATGGCTTGTTAAGGTAGATCATTAAGAACACATACCTGGCAGCTTCGTGGAAAAGGATATTTTATGTTATTTTTTGGTAAAATGAAAACATCCCACTGAATTTTCCTGTGACTAACTCATTCCAACCTAACTATATATCTGTGTCCTTTGATAAAACATGGCTTGGCATTACATACATCACCATCACACCCAGAGGAGAAGATCCCAGCTTTAGAAAGTAGAAGTCTTGCCACATATTTGATTCAAGCTAATTAGTGAAATCAGTCATGGGTAAGCGGTTAGGGCGTCGGACTTGTAGCCCAAAGGTTGCCGGTTCGACTCCTGACCCGCCAGGTTGGTGGGTAGAGTAATTAACCAGTGTTCTCCCCCATCCTCCTCCATGACTGAGGTACCCTGAGTATGGTACCGTCCCGCCGTACCGCTCCCCAGTGGCAGCGTTGGGGGCTGCCCCCTTGCATGGGTGAGGCATAAATGCAATTTCATAGTGTGCAGTGTGTGCTGTGTCACAATGACAACTGGGACTTGGGTGTTTCCCAGGTGGGCTTTCACTTTCACTTCACCTTTGTTAAGTGCAGAGACAGAAGGAATACATGGCATGGATTTTACTCTCTGAAGCTGGGATCAGGGGCGCCGCTAAGGGGGGGGTAGATCAGGGGGCCCACAGCGGACTATGATATTTTTGGGGTGGGGGCCCCACAATTTCTAGCGGCGGCGCCCCTGGCTGGGACAGTACTACAAGGGTGAAAATACTAACACATTTACTCAGCATGTAGATTACAGAGGATATTCACTGGCATTAATTATCGTTCCGCAGCTTTAATGCGTTATATCTCCGTTTCCTCCAGGTATTACTTCCCCACCTATGAGAACGATGCTCTTCTCTGTGCCCTAACGGACAGCGAGGACGAGCTGGACGAGGCTGACCAGAGAGGGGGGATCCCCGTTATAGCCGAGGACATCTCCAGCCTGGAGACCCTGAAGCAAAGCAGCGTGCTGAAACACCTAGTGAAAGATAGAAGTGGTCTATGATGACTCTTCACTAAACACTGATGTGATCTCAGTAGAGGAGGGAGGTCATTGCAATCTCTGTTTAAAAATGCTGTACAGGTAATAATGTTTGTCAGATGTCAGTTTGGCTGAAATACACGCCGTTTTTCTTTTACATGTAAAGAATGGTTGTAAGTATTAAATACCAAAGTGCCTGAATGTTTATGTGTACATGTCCATGAGAAAGTCAACTTTGGACTTTCCGAGTCACGTTGTACAGGAATTTAGGATACATTTCTAATGACACACGATACTGTTAAAAGCCCATGCACTTGTGTGGTAGGTCTACTGAAAGGCCATTTAGCCTTTTTACTTAGCTGGAACCAGGAGTGGGCTGGGGTTGAAATTCAAGACCGGGACCTTGGTTTGGAGAGGCCTTTTATCCGTCATTTTAACACAAATACTTAGTTTGTAGTATTAAAACAATCTAATGATATTAAACACAACTCACACACAGATTAGTCCGTCAGTAGTGTGTTGAAGTACATATGCTGCATTTTATGGGATAAAGAAAAATATTCCAACCACAGCCGGCCACAGACCGGTTGTTTGGCAATCCTGCCGAACTTCCTCGTGGCCAGGAATTCGCCCTGGCTGCCTCTCACTGAGCGATGAGGAAACACCAGAGACTGGCAAGCCAAAGTGTGTGCTGCTGCAGCACTCTCAGCAGATTTATGTTTTGTTTACTCATCCGGTATATTTTTTTATTGTTTCAAGGTATCCTAATTTAAAAAAAGGAAAATCAATAAAACCATTTCAAAGAAAAGTAAATAAAGGTAGTGGTGTTTATTTGGATTTGTCCATGTATGTAAAAGTATGCTCCAAGTATGCGTCTTGCTGTAATGTTTCTAAGTGTTTCAGAGTCTGTGGCAGATGACATTAAAAGGTTGTGGCATTATTTGGGGTGACACACACTGCTGTTTTGATGAGCTTGTAAGTACATATTACATATTACATTACATTGCAGTTAGCTGACGCTCATACCCAAAGCGACATACAGTGAACTAGGTACAGGGACAGTCCCGCTGGAGCAATGTGGGGTTGAATATCTTGCTCAATGGCACCTTAGCCATGGGCACCTGAGCACTGGTTATTCACTCCCCCACCCCTCCGAACCCAAGACCAAGTCCCTAACATTAGGGGCCACTGCTGCCTACACTACTGTAGTGTATTTATTTTTTAAGGTAGATGTGTTGTTTATGTCGTCTGATGTAGTTATTTGTCCTGCGTGTTGTGTGGTATGGAGCTGATGTGGTTATTTCTCCTGGTTGCTGTGTGGAGCTGACGTGATTATTTGTCCTGTTTGGTGTTTGGTGTGCAGCTGACATGGTTATTTGTCCTGGTTGGTGGCTGGTGTGGAGGTGACGTGGATATTAGTCCTGCTTGCTGTGTGGTGTGGAGTTGACATGGTTATTTGTACTGTGTGGTATGAAGCTGTCTGGGTATTTCTCCTGGTTGGTGTGGAACTGATGCGGTCGTTTGTCCTGGTTGCTGTGTGGTGTGGAGCTGAGGTGGTTATTTGTCCTGTTTGCTGTGTGGAGCTGACATGGTTATTTTGTCTTGTTTGGTGGCTGGTGTGGAGGTGACGTGGTTATTTGTCCCGGTTGGTGGTCGGTGTGAAGCTGACATGTCCTGTGTGGTGTGGAGCTGATGTGGTTATTTGTCCTGTTTGCTGTGTGGAGCTGATGTAGTTATTTGTCCTGCTTGTTTGTCCTGTTTGGTGTTTGGTGTGGAGGTGATGTGCTGCGTGGCTTTCCCCAGGGCCACCTGCCGGATCGAGGAGCCAAACTGGAGGGTACTGAGAGTCTCAGTGGTGTTTGATGGATCTGGACTCACATTCACAAACACACAGGCCTGACCAAGACAGAAAGACACAAAATCAGTTTCAATGTATGTACTTCATGAAGTACACAAATAGGTTTTGTAACAATATATAATATTATGTAGTTACACTGTACCATAGGGTTAGGGTAATGTTAGGTACAGTGTAACAAAGTGTGTAACAATATGTAAAATTATGAACTTACACTGTACAATATTGTTAGGGTTAGTGTTAGGTTAGTACAGCGTAAGTACATCATTTTACATACTGATACATGTTCCTATGGGGAGCATAGTGTGAGAAGGGAAAAAACACTTAAGCAACCAAAGCACATAATCAGCACACTTTACAACATGTAAGACAGGGTAGTCTCTGGGGTAAAACCAAGTACATAATACACATGTTGTTACATTTAGATACACTTCTTGTAAAATCAAGTGTTACTCCAGTTTCTCACCTTGGCATCTCCACTTAGACAGGGCTGAAGCAGGTGTGTGAGTTTTGAGTTTCGGAAAGGCACATGCATAGCATTGCATTTCAGCGCACTAAAAACCTATTGGACACAAACAAAAAACAACCATGTAACACTGTTCTTTTATATGATTATGCAAATCTAAATCTAAATAAAGTCATTCTCGCTGCAAGTTTGAAATGCTCCCTAGTGCACGCACTGTAAATATAGATCATGTAATGTCATTGGGAATAATAGAAGTTGTCTTTGATGCATACATTTTATTATGAGGTAAATAAACTCTATTGATAGGTAGATAAACTCCATTTCTGAAATGTAAGAGGTGGGTAAACTCTGTTTAATTGCCTTTACCCTCCACTGTAGCAATGACTTTACCTGCCCCAGCCTGTGAGGGACTTGCTGGTTAGTGGCCAAGTGACTGGATCTGCCCCAACTTGTTAATTAGTAGCGTGGTGTCACATGTGACTACCTGCCCCAGTCAGTGGCAGACTTGTTAATTGGTGGCACAGTGTCACATGTGACTGTACCTGGCCCAGCACGGTCAGGGACCGTGTCATATGTAGTGTCATATGTGACTGAAAGACTTGTTAATTGGTGATGCTGTGTCATATGTGACTGAGGGACTTGTTAGTTGGTGGCACAGTGTCGTACAGTATGTGACTTTACCTGTCCTAGTGCTGTAAGGGACTTGTTAATTGGTGGTGCTGTGTCATACACCACGTTCCAAATTATTATATGGAATGACCTTCTTAAGTAGTTTTTTCTTTAATTGGACTCACCAATTTGCATAATAATTTGGAACATAGTGTATGTGTATTTGACTCTATCTGCCCCAGCACAGTGGGGTACTTGTTGATTAGTGGCGCAGTGTCATAAGTGACTGTGACTGTACCTGTCCCAACACAGTGAGGGACTTGTTGATTGGTTGTGCAGTGTCATATATGACTGCACCTGAAACATAGCGCTATATGTGACTGTACCTGTCCCAGCACAGTGAGGGACTTGTTGATTGGTAGTGCAGTGTCATATGTGATTGTACCTGCCCCAGTTGGTTAGTGGCCCAGTGTCATATGTGACTGTGACTGTACCTGTCCCAGCGCAGTGAGGGACTTGTTGATTGGTAGTGCAGTGTCATGCAGTATGTGAGTGTACCTGTCTGATTAGTGGTGCAGTGTCATATGTGACTGTACCTGTCCGAGCGCGGTCAGGGACTTGTTCATTAATAGTGCTGTGTCATATATGACTGTATGTGACTGTAATTGTACCTGTCCGAGCGCGGTCAGTGACTTGTTGATGGCCGCTGCTTCCACGAGGCGCTGCCCTTTGGCCTCCGTCTTGGAGATGCGCTCCGAGCCGGCCAGGTCACATAGGGTCAGTGTCCCCTGGGTCGTGACCCCAGACACGCCGTCAGCCCCCTCCACAGTCAGGGTGAGGACCAGGTGAGAGCGGGAGCTGCAGAACAGAATTCGGAATTAGAATTAGAACTTTTACACAGAACAGAATTACTTTTACAGTGTCTAAATGTAATTTAATATTATGTACATGGAACAGAGTTACTTTTATAGTTCGTCTAAATGTAACTATTTAATATTATGTGCTTACACTGTACATACCCAACACTAGTCCTAATCCTTACCCTAACTTTATGGTGCAGTGTAAGAACATAATGTTACATATCGTTACACTGTACTTTATGATGTAGATACACTGTAACAGGGACTTTGAAATTAAGTGGAATCCAGATTTTAAGCATCAGGGACTGTACTGTAAAAGGTTTTGCTTACAGTATTTTTTCAAGAGTCATGAACATAATGTTTAGCTAAAAATTAGGGAGGTTAAACTAATGTAAAATGATCCATGCAACACATTGCCTTAATATTTTTAAGGCTCTCTAAGCATCTCTAAGTTGGTTCTAAGCAGCACTTTAGGTAGCACACGGGTACGCTTCGCTTGCTGAAGCATTTTACAAATTACATAAATTGTTATTTTGTCAGCCCGTCTGAGTTGGTTGTATTCAAGAATCTAGAATACCTCTCAAAATTCATTTTGGTAGACGCAATCTTTCTGTTCTTTTCACCCGTTTCCATCACATGCAAAATGTCATCCTCAGTTTTGACCTCAACTTGCGTCAGGCCTGGCACAGTGATGGACTTCCCTTGTGTCCGAATATCCAGATGGCTATTCGTGTTCTTTGCCAGAAGATCATTCAGGCTGTCATTGTAGATTTCCAACATGGATACCTAAAACATGGATTTGACTACTATCATTAAATACATAGGACTGGGGCTCTTTAAAAAAAATGTCTTAATAATTTATATCTGACTGAAATCTTTCTGAATGTTATTTTCAATGAGATTTAATCCTTTAAAAGACACCTACCTTCAGAGTGTATGTGACATTTTCTCGCTTCTTGCATATGGACAGCAACTCCCTGATAGACCTAGATACAGCATGCAAACAATACTGTTTAACATGAGATTTGGAGACATGTTATTTGGACAATCCAGTAGATGATTCTATAGGCTATCTACAGATAGTGAGACTGTTAATAAACCATTTGTTTAAAGCAAGTCTATTATCGGCCAGGTGGCGAGACATTTCAATGCGAAATCAGTTTAAAATAAACAATATAATTTCTCTTACTCGAACCAAATTGACAAGCTGAATTTGTCTATTTTTTACAGTGATAACTTATTTTTCACCAGGTAAAGTCTCATTTGGAGTGGAAAAGCAACAGAAATGGCTGATAATGCGCACTATGTTGATAACAGGATCACTTCTGCTATGTGTCTTGCTGAGGTTAAGTTTACGGGTTAATAATCAGTGAACAATAAAAAAATTGATCTGAATTTCAACAAACCAATCTGTAAAGTCTCTGTGGATGGACTACCCAAATAAAGTGTCACCTAATATTATTGTCACACAGCTGACACATGACACATGCAATCCACAACCAAAGCTTTTTATGCTGTTTTGCTCTTTTGTCACTGTCACAAGTAGTAAGCAACAGATTGGGTAGCAGTTTATAATAACTACATCCTAATTACCATTTATTTTGCATTTGTTATTTGTTAACTCTTACTTAACACTTTGTTCACCATTGGGTGACCATTGCTTTTACACTATATTTCTCATCAGTAATAATAAATAGTAAAAACAAATGCTTATTAGGACGTAGTTACTAACTACCACAGATTGTTATAAAGAGGTAACATGGAAAGTGGACTGGAAGGCTGATTCGGGCGGGGGGGTACATTTGGGGGGTATAGCTGCGTTGAAGCCAAGGAGCAAATTTTACGACCTTGCATACAGAACAGAGGAAACCTGACCTACATGTAACCTAAGACGGGACTTTGACACCTTAGCGTGCTAATCACATATTGATGCCCAACGTTCAAGTGTCCCAGTGTTCAATGACAAACAATTAGGCTCATTAGGCCCTATTAGACTGGGAGGAGTATTCTCACAGGGTACAGGAAGCAACAAACATCTCTGAACTAACATACAAAAGTCATAAAAACAGTCAAAAGTCATTACATTACATACACGCATACATTACCTTACCTACATACCTTACATATGTATATATATACATACTTACTTATTCTCACAGGGCTCCACACACAGGAAGCAACAAACATCTCTGAACTAACATACAAAAGTCATGCTCCCTATTTCACATAAAGGCTGATAAAAAAACAGCTGGTCATTACCTTACATTATTCTACGGCCCTCTAGAATGTTGTGATACCTTACCTTACATACATACCTTACATTAATGCATACCTTACCTTACCTACATACCTTACATTAACGCATGCCTTACCTTACCTACATACCTTACATTAATGCATACCTTACCTTACCTACATAGCTTACATTAACACATACCTTACCTTACCTACATACCTCACATTAATGCATACCTTACCTTACCTACATAGCTTACATTAATGCATACCTTACCTTACCTACAATACCTTACATTAATGCATACCTTACCTTACCTACATAGCTTACATTAATGCATACCTTACCTTACCTACAATACCTTACATTAACGCATACCTTACCTTACCTACATACCTTACATTAACGCATACCTTACCTTACCTACATACCTTACATTAACGCATACCTTACCTTACCTACATACCTTACATTAACGCATACCTTACCTACATACCTTACATTAACGTATACCTTACCTACATACCTTACATTAACGCATACCTTACCTTACATTAACGCCCGGGTTGTTTTTGGGACCCATCATCGTGTATGTTTTCCCAGAGCCTGTCTGTCCATAGGCGAGGATGCAGACATTATATCCGTCTACACAAGAGGTTATGATGGGCATTGTTCCCTCAAATATCTGTTCCTGCAAGGAAATTATGCAACAAGATATGGTTCCAGTGCACTTAAAAAAGATTTGTTTACTTAAATTAAAATATTCAACTTCACAGCTTTTTATCCTAGTGTCAACTGACCTGCGTAGAGGTTGACGAATAGACCCTATCAAAGTTAAATTTCTTCTTGCCGCCTTTCTGATTGACCACGATGTCCTGTTCAGAAGGAACCTCCAGGCAGGAGTTTGATGGAGCGTTACCACGGCAACGACAGAACACTCGGATGTTCCCCTGAAGTTCCAGAAGCTTGTTGTAGAGCGTCTTCCTCTCCAGGGCCTCCTTCATGTAGAGGGACCGAAGCTCCTCCTGCTCGGCTACCCTCTGCTGCTCTGCTTTGGTCATCTTCTCCACCAGCTCCTTCAGCTGCTGGAAATGGTTCTGGAGATCCACCAGCACGTGACGCACCGTAGCGCCCAGCTGCTTGTTGGAGACGTTCAGCTCTCGGGTCAACTGGCTCACCTGTCGTAGCTGGCCGAGATCTACAGAAGGTTTAGGGGGCACCTTGGCCGGGACTTTTGTGGACCTCCGGCTCAGCAAGGCCCTGATACAAGGATACAAGGATGTTTTATTGTCACTTTCATAGACTTACTGGGTAGAGTAGGACATGAAGTGAAATTAGTGAGGTACGATGAATGTAAAAAAATAAGGGGCTAATAATAGGTAAAAAAGTAAATAAATACACAGTTTAAACGGAGCAACCAGAAAGGCGTCCGAACGTAGCGGCGCCATGGCAACACCTGATCTTCTCCATGGCCTGCTGTTTGTCGGCCTCAAGCTCGGCTACTCGCTGGTGCAGGTGCTGGACCATCTCGGCGAGGTACTGGGTGTCTCGGGCCAGGTAGTTGTTCTTCTGGAAAAGCTGCTCTAGCTCGTTCTCTTTCGTGTTGAGCTTTTGTTTGAGATCTTCGATGGTCCTGTCCTTTTGCAGATGATTCCTTGAAGAAGTAAACAGACACAAGTACTTAGTCAAGTCAACAGCAGCATGAGAACTGCTCTAACACTGTTCTTTATTCCGCAGTTATGATGGACCTGGGTCGATGAGGTTGCTTACAGACAGTATTAGTATTTAGTTAATCATGTCAAATAGAACATATTTGCACATATGTGCAATGCCCTCACTTGGCTTAGATATTTCAAAAGATGTGATACTATATCCTGCTTAACGTCCAATTCAAGTCAAACATTTCTAATTGACTTTCATTGTTTTTCAGGTGTATAATCACTGAGATCTTAATGGTAATGACTGGCAGGCTCACTTTCTGGCCCAGACGTGCAAAAGCACAATGAATATTTCATTTGACGAGATTGTGTTGCAATGATATTTGTGTAATTCTAATTGTTGCAAACTGCCATCATGACTTGCATAATGAATGTGCATTAACACTCTGTGGTTGTGTTTTTCCTTCTACTTGAAAATGATATGTTTGAAAAGGGTAGGGAATGTCAGCTTCTCATACCATATATACCGTGTGCTGGTAATACTATCAACGGCACTACACGAAGTAAGGAAAATACATATATTAAAAAAAATACATATATATATATATATATATATATATATATATATATATGTAATATGTAAAAATACATATATATATATATATGTTTTTTCCAATTATCACCTGGTTACTGTTGTTCACTAACCGCTGTTGTTGAAACCCACTTGTATATTTTGGTGGTATGTACCTGAACGAATTTAACTCGGAGTAGCTCTGCGCCTTGGTGGATGACTGGAACAGGCTGTCACCAAATATAGTGAGGTAGATGGACATGACCTCATCGGGATCATAGTTACACTGTCTGAGGGCTGCAGTTATCTCCTTCTGGTCCGCCAGGCCAGGGAGGGTGTCCTGTGAGGTATAACAACAACAAGGGTTCACATGCAAAACCTGTGAAGGGTTCTCATGCAAAACCTTTTAAGTCCATTTTTAGAAATACACAAAAAGGGTGTCCTGTGATGTATGAGACAACAACAGCGTGTGAAGGGTTCTCATGCAAAACCTTTTCACATGCAAGTCCATTTAAAATTAAATTGTTAAGTAAATAATATCAACCTTTATCAAACTGCAATTTGAATGTTATTATCAAGTAAAAACAATCAAGTCAGGAAGGGTGTCCTGTGAGGTATGAGACCACCACAGTGTGTGAAGGGTTCACATGCAATACCTTCTAAGTCTATTTTTTAGAAATACACGAAAAGGGTGTCCTGTGATGTATAAGACAACAAAAGCAAAATTCAAATTTTTCTAATTCAAATAATAATAAAGTAATCCAAATAATCTTAATCAAACTGCAATTTAAATATTATTATCAAGTAAAACAAATCAAGTCAAAACAATCCAATTGGAGGTGGGGTGATAATAAAGTTTATCAAAATTATATAAATATATTGCTGTAAATTCATCACAAATGGACTTGGCATCTGCACTCTTCATGTCTGAACTGATCAATGGCCAACTATAACTCTGCAAAACTTTACAAAGCGTCATGCATTTTATTAGCAATTTTCAAGGTTTTACCTTGATTCTTTTGATGCACTGTTTGACAAAATCGATGTTCATCTCCCACTCCAGAGGCAACAGAAGCCACAGTCCTGACTGTATGTCGTAGTACCTGCAGATGTTGGCCCTCTCCTGGATTAGGCAAAAAAAAGATCAAGTTCAAATCCAGAGATTTCAAGGAAGGAAAATAACAATAGCAGCTGCCTTACTGTAATCATTCAACAGAAGGTGTATACCAGCAGACTATCTGTTGATGCATGTTATATTTTTTAGAAGGTACAATGCAGAGAAGTAAGACATTTGTCAGTAACACATGCTTTTCACATGAAACACAAACAGCTAATTTATTGTTTAGGTCGATATCGGTATAGCTTGTATTCTGCAGACATTACTAGTAGATGATATATACTTGTTTTTATACAGTATTAACAAGCTATGACAGCTGCTCAATCATGCCAGTTACAACAATAATAATAATTTCACTGCATGTCTTACTCTACCCAGTATGTCTATGCATGTGACATTAAACCACCCTTCTATCCTTGTAAATGGGACTTATCAATACAAATATAATAAAAATTATATTAAAAATATTCACACCACAACAACAATAGCTAGTAAATCAAGAGGCAGTTATAAAACCTCAAACATGTATGTCATGACCGTCCCCTTCCCATGGATGTAGACCACACCAGCTCGATCATCCTCGGCCACCGATGTTCTGTTGTTCGTATAGCGGTTATTCTGTGATTCCTCGGCTTGATCTGCAGACTGCCATAAAACACCAGTTATCACTGGACCATGTAAAACCGGACTACACATCAAAGGGGTTCATGATGAAAAGCAATTACTTCATTTGATCCACTTATAAATCTTCCTTGGTCATACCACTCCATTGGAAAGGAAACAAGCCCCTAAAACAAATGAGATAAGAATGTTTTTTAATAAACCAGACTGGCATGAAGACAGGAACTTGTGACCAAAAAAATAAGTCTTTCTTTACACATCTCAAACATCTAGCTGTGTCTGTTATTTCCACTGCAATTTAGTGTTAGGTATGTACAGTGTAAGAATATCTGTGAAGATTCTCATTCATCCAGGTCATGGTTGTCAAAGGAGCTGAGTTGTATGCCACTGGACTTGTTTTTGGAAGTCTTCAAGCTCCAAAAAAGTCCAGCTGCTTACAATTTAGCTCTTTTGACTACAGTGTAAGTAGATAATATTACATGTTGATACATGTAGATACACTAAAAAGGAACTCTAAATTAAAGTGTTACCATTTAATGTAAACAAACAAACAGAGACATGTTTTATGGCACCTTTGAGTCGTCGACATACATCCTGTGTCCGTGCTGGATGACGCAGCTGTACAGAATGCCATTGCGATGCAGGAAGCTCTCAAAGGCCAGCGGGACCTCCTCATTATCTAAGGCTGATTCCTTATCATAGCACAGGAAAACATCAAGTCATTATTACTTATAAATTATACACGTTTAAATGACTATTTTCTTTAAAATACACAAATAGACAAGATAAGAAGAAGAAGAAGAAAGAGGAGGAGGAGGAGAAATAGAATAGGGAAGAAGAACTACTACTGTTATTGTTCTAGTTAGGATTATTATCATCATTATATAAATAATTACATTTATCTGTAAACTGGTCTGTAAAATAATATGGTCATAGATTGTAATACCTTATCGCTGTGAAAGAACTATTGAAAGTCCATCGAGACAAATCTGCCAAGACCTCCAAACTCCCAAACTCAGCCACAGTAAAAGATTCTCTGGATTATTTCATTATTTTGGGCATGTTGTTGTGTTTGGCAGGTTTACAGCAAGTATTTGTATGACAAGGGCATCATCCGCCATGCTTCTCTGCTCAATACATTTCTCAAGGGCACATTTCTCATATATATTCTCATTCTCATATATATTCTCAAATTTCTCATATATATCCCCCCACTTATATAAGGACTAATTTCTCATATATAGCCTAAGTGGGTTTCTCTCTCTGGGTGGGGGATTACAGGTGTGAGATTACAGACTGTACTACTTGCCTATGACTAGGGCAGACAAGGGCAGACACAGACGCATTAGACCGTGTAAAATAGGCCACTGGGCAAATAGAGGCTACATTTACATTAGACGTAGATTTGAAACT
This sequence comes from Setipinna tenuifilis, assembly GCA_030347295.1. NCBI lineage: Eukaryota > Metazoa > Chordata > Actinopteri > Clupeiformes > Engraulidae > Setipinna > Setipinna tenuifilis. The sequence goes on along the minus strand of CM059268.1, from coordinate 3,983,910 downwards.
CTTATTGATCTCCGCAGAGTTCTCATTTATCTCCCTTTCTGATGCGCTTCCATCGCTTGAGTCCACATCCACCGCACAACTAGGAGGCTTACTCTGAAACACACAAATAAACAGGAATAGTAGTTATCTATCCCAGCTACAAAAAGCAAAGACCCTGCCCACATTTCATTCATTCAACCGTTTTGTAGACCAGTTGATGCTATTGAACACAGGTTTTCCCAAAACAATACAGAAATTTCTCAGTCAGTTCCCAGGTGTGACTGACATTAATTAAAAAGATTTTTTATAATTACATTACTTTACATTACACTTAGCAGATGCTTTTATCTAAAGCAACTTACAAAAAAAATCTAATTATTTATATTAAAAAATGTCATATGTTATAAAAAATAAAACCAGCACAACAGCGGGAGTGCAAAGGGCCACTCACCCCTGCTTGGACTCTAGAGCTGCCCATGTTGTCATCCTTGGTTGCATCGGCTGGTACGGGACTTTGTGTGGGAGACCTGTGATGAGGTTTGGTGCCCTCCTCTCTTCCCTGCGTTCTTCTCTCTCCCGACTCCACATCCCTGTCCTCCACCACGGGGGGATTCTCTAAAGGAACGGCATTGTCCTCTTTTTCTATCCGCTGTTTTTCTGTGGCACCGCCGCTGTCTCCTCCTTCTCCTCCGTGCGATGTGGACTGTCCAGCTTCCTCTCTCGGCTGTTGCCGGAGAGACGGTTCTTCTGTCACTTCTCTTCTGGCATCACTGGCTGAAGCCCCACTGCCCATTGTAGATCAAATATGATAGTCCACAACTCAGGTAACCCTAACCCAGGTAACCTTAGTCCTAACCCTAACCCTAACCCTAGTCCACAACACAGATCAACTATGGTAGTCCACAGCACCCGTCAAATATGGTAGTGCACAACGCAGGTGAAATATGGTAGTCCACAGCACGGGTCAAATATGGCAGTCCACAGCACGCAGGTCAAATATGGTAGTCCACAACACAGGTGAAATATAGTAGTCCACAGCACAGGTCAACAGTGACAGAGTTCACAGGGAGCCCTGGGGAAGTCAATGGTCTCTGCCAGGAGAGGAAATTGACTTTGCAAATTGTTAACCTTTCCCAGCCACTGCCCAATAAATGGTAAAAACCATTACCAGTCAATTAACAGTGAATTATTATTTTGTGTGCGAAATCTACCAGCCACTTTCACATTTTGTTTTACCAGCATTTGGTTGATGGCTGCTAGGGAGTTTCCATCCCTGGTCTTGGTTCATCTCCCTTCTGCCGCGGTCGGTCCTGTTGGCTTGTTGTCGTCCGTCCCCTCTGCCACACACTAAAGACAAAAGGGAGGTGACAAACCTGTCACGGGCGGCGTGCAGTGTGTAAGCTGATCTGCATGGGCCTAATGAGAGGAGGATAAGTAGGACAGGACAGCACAGGTGCGGAGTGTCACAGGTGCTGGCGGCATGACTAACTAACCAGCCAGCGTTTTACACTTACAGTGGAACCAGTTCATAAAAGCGCTTTTGCACACCTCTGTAATTTTGACAGGTGCGTAGGATAACATCCCAGTAAGGCTGTCAATTCGTAAAAAAGAACATCCTGCACACTATCTTTTCCACCAGCAAACTTTAATAGGCTACAACGTTTCGGTCATCAGACCTTCTTCAGGTAAAGAAGAAGGTACCTGAAGAAGGTCTGATGACCGAAACGTTGTAGCCTATTAAAGTTTGCTGGTGGAAAAGATAGTGTGCGGGATGTTCTTTTTTACACTTACAGTGGAACACCAGTTTCAGGAGCTCCTTCTTTCACATTACTTTTTTTCTTACGCCAATGTTATAAAGCTTCTTTAATTCTTTTAAGCAGTAAAACCGCCTGAGGCAGTTTTTACTAGCTGGGGTACCTAGGAGTTGTGCTCACAAGTTTACATACCCTGGCAGAATTGATGATTCTGTTAACCATTTTTCAGAGGGTCATTTGGGTAGTTTCTGTTGTCATTTTGATTTAAATAAAGTAAATACATGTGTTTAACAATAGATGGCTTCAGCCAACACTAACCATGAGTGAAAGAAAAGTTTTTGTGTCATCATTTATATTCTCTTAAAAACGGTTAAGAAATCTTCAATTCTGCCAGGGTATGTAAACTTATGAACACAACTGTATATGTTACTCTTATCTGGTACTCTTATGTTCCAAACTAGACATGTTATCCTGTGAACAGTACAGTGTACAGCATGTATTACAGTATACAAGTATGCAGTACATTTATAGTGTGTATTTCGTGTACAGTTTGTTTTTGTGTCATCATTGATATTCTCTGAAAAATGGTTAAGTGGTATTTAAACTTATGAACACAACTGTATATGTTACTCTTTGTGTGGTACTCTTATATTACAATCGAGACATGGTGTACAGCACATACTTATAGTGTGTATTTAATTATACAGTACAGTTTGTATAAAATGGTCAAGGTCACCTTGGCGTATTCAGAAAAAATTCAAGCTTTAATATGACAAGGCACTTGAAAGACAGGCAGGGGAAGGTGCACTGTGGAGATCTCAAACTCAGATCAACTTATTACCAGATTATTACAAGTCATGGAAATGGCCTTAAAAATGTGTTGCATCAGATTTCACAAAGCTGTAAAAACAATGAGGTATGATGTGACTGGGCAAACCAGTGACACCGTTCCACATCTTTCATTCATTCACGCAAGCAGCACGGCAACTAGTGCATAGTGTAAGTGACACACAGGGCTTTGTGTTGTTGTGCTCTGGGCAGTTATGATATGTTAGTCTTCACTTTCACACATTAACAATCGACACTTGGAGTCTTCACCACAATCCTCTCTGGCAGCTGAAGAACAGAAAGGCGAGACGAAAAAGTTCCTCACAAATTCAAGTAACGTTTTGCGTAGCTCCTTCAGTTATGACAATAACTGCTGGCGTCTCTAGTGCAGTGGGATATAACAAACAAAAGTCTTTGTCATTAGTCATGCGCTCATTTTAGAGCACAACCTTAAACACACAAGTTCATTCTGAGTGCATATGATTTTGACCATGATATCCATTTTGTTCTGTGTGAATGTTAATCGTTTACTGTCAACAAACCTTCTACAATTGAACAGTTGCTTGTGTATTGATATTATCTTTTGTACTGTATGCTACGAGATCTCTGTAACTGGGTACATTTTAAACACATGCTATCCAGCAGCAGCAGTCTGGAGCATCACTTTAACAACTCAGACCGGCAAAAATATTGATAAATAAATAAACTTCACATCTTGTAAGCTCATTAGATGGAGTAATCGGCAGTAATCTTGCATAACTGTGCTGGATCTCCAACTCTAGCCATTTCCCAACCAGATTTGCGCCAGCAGAGATCAAGAACATAGTGTCAGGAGAGTCCACCGTGAACAGACTCACAAACATTGAAACAGAGGTTAGCAAAAGCATTCATAAACAAAACATGTTTAGTAGATTTCAAACAAAACTTTACAGTAACCAGTAAAAAAAAAAACTTAAATACAATTTGGAAAAGCTGTGGAAAGATTCTTTAAAAAAAACAAAACAAAAACAAAGCAATATCCAATGTGCAACGTTGATTGTAGGAAAAGGTCAACCCTCCCCCCTCTCCTCTCCTCCCCCCTCTCCTCTCCCCTCCCCCTCCCCCCTCCTCCTCTCCCCTCCTCTCCTCCCCTCTCCTAAGACTTGACCAGTTTGAAGCCCTGACCAGTATCGAGGACGGCGGGCGGAAACCAGTTGAGCTTCATCCTGCGGAGGCACTTGAGGCAGAGGCCGCAGGTCCAGAAGAGGTTGAGGCCGCCGGTCCAGTGGGCCAGCCGCACCAGGGGGTAGGTGAGGCGGGGGAAGTTGAGCCTCCAGTGGGCGGCCACGTCGCTGCCCGTGGGCAGGTGGAGCTTGTAGTCGCCCCAGTTCCTGGAGAGTCCGTACTCGGCGCGGACCGCGCGCCCCCTCTCTGTCCACTGGATGGCGCTGGAGGGGTTGCAGTTGAACTCCACCCACTCGGCCGTGAAGTCGCCCAGCTGCGGGGCGTCCTGGAGCTCCTCGTCTGTGGAGCGGGCGAGCCACGCCCCCTGGACAGCCACGTAAACGTCCTCGACCCTCCGCGCCGCCCTCACCCACGGCAGCGAGCTCTCCGTGTCCAGCACCAGCACCAGCCGAGAGCACTGGCCCATGTTCTTCTCCCGCCAGAAGCCCAGCACATCCTCCAGACGCAGGGTCTCTCCTCCTGACCAGGGCACACAAACACACACACACACACACGTCAGTACCCAATGCAGGTCACACACACGTCAGTCTACAATTCTGGTCACAAACACACACGTCAATCTACACTGACATGTCAGTCTACAATGCGGGGTACACACACACACACACACACAGTCTCTCCTCCCGATGATGGTAGACACGCACACAGAGACGTCAGCCCACAATGTAGGTCACAAACAGACACGTCAGTCTAGAGAGTCGGTCACACACAGACACGTCAGTCTACAATGTTGGTGACACACACATACACGCACGCACTAGCGCACACACGCACACGTCAGTCTACAATGCAGGTCACAAACACAGACACGTCAGTCTACAGTGTCGGTCACAGTGACACTGCCTAAGCTAAATTGGCTGTCAGTGTTTTCAATGATTGTAACAGCACTATAACTACTTGGTAACAGTGCTGGCCACACTCAGAGCGTCAATTCTGCTTACACTCCTGTCAGGGTCATTCTCACACACACATCAACTCAAGACATTTATGTGTTTCGTTATGTGACACTGAAGTCATTTGATTGGACAGGTGTTAATTTGGGGGTGTGTCCGAACACAAACACAGACAGACAGACACATAAGTCTACAATGTCAGTCACAATGACACTACCTATGCCAAGGGGCTGTCAGTGTTTTCAATGATTCTAACAGCAGTGTAACTACTTGGCAGCAGTGCTGGACACTTAATTTAACAGAGAAAGAAGGGCGGCCTTCTGTAGGCTGTGTCATGGTGGTGTCTCTAATCAGTTTAGAAGTGCCTTAGGCTGTTTATGACAGGAAGTTTGTCTTGTATTATAAATGTGCCAGAATACTTGCCAATAATGGCTTATTTACTGACAATTTTATGTATGAAAAGTAGCTGGCACAATCGAGTATGTAAAAGCCACTGGGACACAGTGTAACTACTTGGTAGCAGTGCTGGCCTCTTAATTTAAGAGAGAAAGAAGGGCGGCCTTCTGTAGGTGTCTCTAATCAGTTCACAACTGTCTTGGGCAAACAGGATGTTTATAACAGTGTCTGTCTTACATTATTATAAATGTGCTACAATACCTGCCCATAATGGCTTATTTACTGACCATTTAGCTTACTTATAGCTGTTGTTTTTATGCCATTTAAATATATGTGCTATACAGTGCATAGATGTGCACTTTTTAACCCTTCACCTTCCTTTTCTAAAGTGCCAGTTTGTGTATGAAAAGTACCTGGCACAATCAAGTATGTAAAAGCCACTGGTACACAATGACCAGGAAAGGTTAAAGGTCAGTGCGGTCACTATTTAAACAGGTGACAATCAGTAACTAATTCACACCCCTCAGGCTCTGCCTGCCTGTAGAACACCTACATGAGATCGACATCCACAGGCTCAGCTCTTGGAGAAAAGCATGGCTACATACTATAACAGTAACAGTAATATTTATGTATTTGTTTGTTCTCATGAGGTTTATGGCTTTACTGTGAGAAACAGCACGTGTGTGTGTGTGTGTGTGTGAACTCAAAATCCAGGCTGTATACTTTACTTTATTCTTTATTTACTACACAGAGTCAATAGTCCAGTTTGACTGTGCTGTGAAATGAAAAGCGTAGCTAGGGGCTAGGATGGAGCTATAATCTACTCTTCCTAAGGGGGAAATATGGACACACGTCTGCAGTCCATATATTTGACTTTATTTATTAGTAAAGGTCAATGGTCCAGTTTGACTGTGCTGTGAAATGAAAAGCGTAGCTAGGGGCTAGGATGGAGCTATAATCTATTCCCTAAGGGGGAAATATGGAAATACACACCGGCCGTGTGTGTGTGTGTGTGTGTGTGTATGTGTGTGCGTGTTATTACACACACCTGCAAGGGCCCAGTCTCCCCCGCGGTGTGTGTGTCTGCTGTAGAAGACCACATAGGTGTCGTGGCGCGGGCCGTGTGTGTGTGTGTGTGTGTGTGTGTGTGTGTGTGTGTGTGATTACACACCTGCAAGGGCCCAGTCTCCGCTGCGGTGTGTGTGTCCGCTGTAGAACACCACATAGGTGTCGTGGCGCGGGCCGTCGGCGGTGGCGGTCTCGAGGAAGGAGCGGAGCTTGGCCTGCAGCCCCTCCAGGGTCATGCCGCTGGTGGAGTAGTCGCAGCCGAAGGTCTCGATCATGTGGTGCGAGAAGAAGCGCTGCACGTTGTTGAGCATGGCCGTGGAGCGCAGGTTCAGCGCCTGCACCTGGTCAGGGGGGAGCAGCGTGGGCTGGCCGTCTGGACTGAGGAGAGAAGAGAGAAAAGGTGGTGGGTGATGATGGATACAAAGGAGCAAGGTGGGCTGGCCGTCTGGACTGAGGAGAGAGAGAGAGAGGAAAAGAAAAATGGGGCAATCAGGGACAAGGGGGGCAACGCAGGGCGGAAAGCAAGACATAATCCTATGCCTGAAATTACCACACTGGACTGAGGAGACAGCGAAAAGGTGGGGGGTGATGAGGGATACAAAGTTTATTATCACATGCATAGGCATGCTGGGCATAGTAGTACATGAAACAGTGAAATTGATGATTGTTAGTTTAAAATGAGGATGAGGAGGGGGGGAGCAGGGCTGGCCGTCTGGACTGAGGAGAGAAGAGTTTGTTTGTTTAGTTTAGTTTAGTTTAGTTTATTGCCATTTTAACAACTGTGGTCATTAATGGCCATTACAGATTAAAATAAATAAATAAATAAACATATAAATATTAATCAAGTTAATAAGAACCTATACTATAAAACAAGTGAATTATATCAGTTTCTTAAAACCAAGACATGCTAGGAAGTTTAGAACTTTTAAAGGTGGGACCATATAATAAAGATCCTCGTTAAAAAACTGCCGCCTTTTAAAACTGAGAGCAGAACAAGAAAATAAAATGTGCTTCATTGATAAAAACCCATTACAAAAGGGACACAATGGATGTTCACCTCCAGTCAACAAAAAAGCATGGGTAAGTCTAGAATGACCAATTCTATGGGGGGTGATGAGGGATACAAAGTTTATCATCACATGCATAGACATACTGGGTATAGTAGGACATGTAGTGAAATTGATGATTGTTAGTTTAAAATGAGGATGAGGAGGAGACGCAGGCCAGAAAGCAAGAAATAATGAAATGCTGGAAATCACCGAACTTCTCAAAGTTATTATGACTATCTAGCAAATGTTAAATGTAGTCTACTCTCCCATGAGATTTTTCAGCCCTGGAGACTGCCACAAAATCTGAAAATCAATCAATGCTTTTTTGTCTGTTCTTTTTTTTTCGCTTTCTATCTTGTACTTCTGACCAGGTACAGAAGAGTGCACATTATTTTACTTTAAACAGGACCTAAAAGCAGCAACTCTTGCTATTATCATATATCTAAGGTTTTCTTCACAACCACCTTATAATATAATAATAATAATAATAATAATAATAATAATAATATTACATGTACAGAGCAATCAAACCCTGTTGCACCCTGATGTCCCACCTGCAGTAGTTGGTGGGCACTACCACTGCGTAGCCCACTGCAGTCCCACCGAGATAGCTGCCCAGCTCATGGAAGAGACCATGGGCCAGAGACTCCAGAGAGAACACCAGCAGGAACACACTAATGTACAGCATGTTGAAGCGCTGCAAGACACACAAACATACATCATTTATCAGTACAGTTCATCACCAAGAGGTGGAGATCCCAGCTTCAGACAGTAAAAACCCCATGCCATGTATTCTTGCTGCACTAATAACTTGTGATAATGTGATTTTTTTGCCAATTAGCTGATTGACTTGTCTGATGGTTTGTGTGCGAATTAGGACCAACTGGTTCAGAAAATGTTGTTGGATCAAATATGTGGCTGGCAGGGTTTTTAACTTTGTGAAGCTGAGATGGGATGCCCACCTGTGGCAATAACACTGAATGCACTGTTTCACCTAAATTACTAGGGGCAGCAATGATCTCAGGTTAGGGGTAAGATCCCAAGCCCAAGCCTTAAGCCCAAGCCCGAGTCCGGGCCTAAAATGTCAATCATTACGTTCGGGTCGGGTCGGGTCGGGCCGGGCCGGGCCGGGCCGGGCTTCTCTCTTGCTGACTTTTTTTTAAAAATATAAATGAAATATATGTATATATGAAATTCCGGGTTTGCTTTGGGCTCGGGACTGCAAATCAAGTTAATTGGTTGGGCTCGGGCTGGGTCGGGCTTTAATACCCGCGGGCCTGGGTCGGGTCAGGCTGGATTTTTTAGGCCCGATCTTACCTCTATCTCAGGTGCATGTTACAGGACTTGGCTTACCTGCCAGGAGAAAGCCCCGAGAATAATGGTGGACAGCACACTGAAGAAGGCCAAGCGCTGTGAGATGAGGCAGAAGTGTCGCATTCCTTTCGAGGTCATGACCCTTTCCAGGCCGCTCACGTCCGACCTCGGCCCCGAGACAACCCTCTGACAGTCACTCAGCTTGCTGTGGAACGCCCAGAGCGTGAAGATCAGGACCACGTGGCAGATCACCCAGAAGACTCCCAACACGGAGAAGCCGGGGATGAGCAGGTACCACACCTCCAGGTGTCCGAGCTTGAAGCCGGCCAGCACGAAGAAGGCCACCTCCACGCTGAGCAGGGGCAGCAGGGAGAGCCTCCGCCACAGGCCGGCCTTCAGCAGCAGCGGCTGCCAGCGCTCCATGGCGGACAGCCCACTGAAGTAGACGTCCAGCAGCGGCTGGCACAGGAGCCGCACGAAGAAACAGGCCAGAGCAATCGGACTGCTCTCGGCGTTGGTCGGGAAGAGAAACAGATCCACGGAGACGGCCACGAAGCAGGCCGCGTTGGGGAGGGCGAGGAACGACTTTGTGCGCAGGGCCACCAGCAGCACGCCAAACGCCGCCGAGAGGACACACACGCTTGATGACTTATCAGCGAGCACGAACATGCTGGCCACAGAGAAACCAGTCAGCTCCAGCACTTCGTAAGATGTGAGGAACACAGACTTGGGCTTGGCGATGCCACACACCCTTTCCAGGAGGGCCCACACAGTGAAGGTTACAATACTGGCCAACAGTAAGTAGTCAGAGGCTTCCTTCTTCGCATCCACTTTAGGGTGATGGTAGAAAGATAGAAGGCCCAGAAGAAATCCAAACCAGACATGAATTAGACAAAGGCTAACCGTCTCCATACTGAAATAGTAATAGAAAATACTGGCGATGCCAAGTGCAAAGAGCCCCAAAATCAAAACAACCAGAATGAAGGAATTTGCTGTCGTCTCCCACATGACATAAAGCCCAAAGCACACAGCCACAAACAAACTGAGATTGGACAGGCAGCCCAGACAGTGGACGGATGTCCACATATTTACATCTTTAACAACTTCCTTAAACCTGGTCATTGCTGCATACAGGCAGTGGCTAAAGCAGTATTTCAGTAACCTACACATCACTACACTAAAACAGCCTACCTCCTTAAAACAAACGAAATGAATTTACAGATCTTTCACAGAGACTTCCCACACAGAACGTCTCAGGCTTTCAGTTTAACTTTACTTCCTCATACAAAAGAGGAAAGTTGTTCTCAAGACTTCACAGGCGACTGTAAATCTGATGGCGTTAAAAGCACATCACTTTTTTACAACCGAGATGTCGTCCATTTACAAGAGCTCATAGAGTGAAATAGTCTGCTGAAAAGAAAAGGCATCTTAACTCCATGGGACTAAGCAGACAGCTAGCTAGTTAGCTAGCTCCTCACTAGACTCTACTACATAGTCTTAACTTAGGCAAAGTAACACAAGAAATATTGTCTTGTTACAGTTGTTGCACTCACCGCAATGAGGTGGTAAGTAACATGAGCTTCTTCAATGACGACCAAATGTTACTTTTGGCATATCACTAAACCTACTTGGAACTTTACTTCCAAGTTGACCAACTTCGCTGCTAACGGTTAGCCAATTCCAAATGCCAGTGTAACATAACATTAACGTTACACAGCTATAAAGAGTAAGTGTGCATGTCTGCAAAGACAATTTGACTTAATGTAGACCAACAAAACCTACATGACAGATACCTCATACATACATAAAGGCTTAGCTGTACGATCTGACACTTGTTTGACCAGCCAGCGTTCAAATAAGTTACTAAGGCTTACGCTAGTTAGCTTACTTGACACTTCATGTCACAGGATTAACATTACCATGAAACCGGGCAAAATAAGAACCGGCGGCCATCGATCTGTTATCTCGCGATTTAGGTATTTTTTCAAAAAATATTCAATGGAAAAACTATAACAGCAACCGATGTATCGACACGTTACTCTGTCGATTGAAAATCTGCTTTCGCCAAGTTCAAAACTTTATTACCAGTCTCTGTCAAAGTAAACTACGGCATGCGCTTGTGAACAAACCGAACTCGTAGTGTTTTTCCCTTCGAGAAAACACACTCGCACTTGTAGTCAGTTAAACACATAGACTGTAACTAAAACTGTTTAGTAAATCAAGAATTTGCCCCCAGGACTAATCCCTGCAGCACAGGGATTTTTTTTACATTTAATTTACTTTGTATGTTGTTAATGTCACATTGGTCTAAGGTTTGCTACAGCTGTAATGACAGAACAGTGAGCATTATCCTCTTTGTGCAGAGCTTCATTTAATGCTGAAATGTTCCATTGACAGCAGCGACCCCCCACCCCCGCCCCGTCAGTATCAATGGCAACAAGGCACCCATCAGCACCAAAGTCACATCATTCACAGAAAGTCTTTTTAAAACCACAAAACAAAGATCTGCTCAGCTGTCAGTGCAACTTTCCAACATTTCCAATTGTATTCACAAATCAGGGGAGTGGAATAAGAGGAAAAGCACATGTGCCCTTAGTAGTTAATATGTAGGCTACTCTATCAACCATAAGATTGAAGACGAAAAATCACCTTCTGAATAAGAGGGTAATTTTCTGTCATTTACAAAATAGCTTAAACAAAAATAAATCCTGTGTCAGGGAGGAAACACTGTTGATACGAGAATACAATCCACAAAACACCTCCAACACGGATAATGACATATTGTGGTACTAACATGTGCGTTATACTGTACTAACAGTGTATTATAACTGTATTTTCATATTTTGCAATGAACAGACACAAAATTACTAAAAACAACCAACTGGACAATAAAATAATTCGCCCACGTTTTAGAGGGAATCCCGACAGTGCCCTCTATTGGTGGATTACAGTCATTTCTGAAGAATATTACTAGTTCCATTTTCCCCAACCCTCACATATACAGTGATTCACAAACTGTTTCTATTGTTTCCCACTTTTGAGGGTGGGGCTGTTTTCAAACCTCACCAACCCCTTTTTACGAAGATAAAATTCACATAAGAATGACATTAAAACATAACTTTTGTGCACTAAATCAGTGTTATTTTCTTCCCACTACCATGGATCAGATAGTTTTAATTTTTATGTGAGCCAGTGAATGGCCTTGCTGATAATAATAATAATAATAATAATAACCTTTACTTGTATAGCACAGTTCATACATACAAGATGCAGCTCAAAGTGCTGATGAATAGCTGTTGTAGTGTACAGCCTGTGTTGTCAGCAATCAAGTCAGTCAATAATTCACTGCCACGTGTAGTGCTACGCTAATCTGATATTACACATAACTGCAATGGGTTATTTCATGCTAATGTGATATTACATGTTTTGTTGTTGTAATTGCAAACATTATGTGGTACATTTTAATCAATACTTGCCCTCCCTGGGACTTACACAAGTGACCTTGGTGTTGCTCAAGTCTGCTCAGCACCAGAAGCGCGCGCGCACACACACACACACACACACACACACACACACACACACACACACACACACACACACACACACACACACTTGGTGCAGTCATCACAGCAGCATGGAAATAAACTCACATCCTTGCTTCATCCTCCTCTTATACTCTATCAATATAAAGTAAATATAAAGGTACAGAGACACACACACACACACACACACACACACACACACACACACACACAAACACACACATACACACATACACACACACACCGCACTTATTTAAATTGCCCAGTGTTTGTTGTGCTACACAAGGGGATGTGTTGTGCCCCAGCCAGTGTTGCCAGATTGGGCGGGTTCACGCCCAATTGGGCTTGTTTTGACTTTGTCAGGCAGGTGAAAAACGCCTTGGGCGGGCAAATAAAACGTGGGCTACTTATTGGCCAAAGTATTGTTGGGCGTTTTTTTGCTGAAGTGGGCGGGTTTTCGAACACGATTGGGCGGAAATCACTCAATCCAATCTGGCAACACTGGCCCCAGCAGAGATGATGTGCAAGACAGACCAATCTGTGCTGCTCCATCTGCCCTCCATCGGGCCCTGCAACCACAGAGCTGTGTCTTATAAATGTTTTACTTTTTAATCACACACTGCACTATGCCACGCAGCCCATTAAAACACTGCACACATACACAGGGCATTTGCCTAGCCCATATTTACATGATCCCCAACAGATGAATCATTAGCAGGGTCATTTAAAACCGATAAAACGTAAGTGGATTTTAAGTAGTGCTGTGTCAGGAGAATAGGGAGGCTGGAGGACAGGGCAGATACAGTGCCAATTTTGTTATTGTCAAGAGGGCTTATTTCTTGAACGTCAATTACAGTGTCGCTAGGCCTAACATTCAAGCTGTGTTACAATAGCTACAAAGGAATTGACTGTGTTTGCTGTTCTTTTGGGCAGTTACGGAAGCTGGACGCCATAGCTCTGCCACATCACATCTCTGATCTTGGGAGGAACAGGTTTAGAGAGCAGCTGAGCTGTAGTGTAAAGGCTGTCGTTGTGCTAAAATAGAGCGAAACATGAGGAAGGTCCCTGTTTTGGAAGCCATTTTAGAAGCTGTGATGGGTTTATGTGTAGACTACTGCCATCCTTAAGCCAGCATGGAACAAGGATGTTACCTTCTGACCAGGTGACGGCCCAACATTTCTGCTTTTTTTCAGGATGCCTCTCTGGTAGACCCTCAAGGGGTGGTCGCCTGTGTGAGATCAAAACAAGACTTGTTTAGAAATAGTCAAACTTTAAGATTATCATGGAAAAACATATTAATTATTACACCATTGTGGTATGGTCAGGCGTTGTCTCTGAATTGCAAGGTATGCTCCGATGCAAGGTAGGCCTAGAGTCAGAATGTGCTTATTCATGCCTCTGAAAAGAAGAGAATGCAGTTGATCAATATACTTATATTTTTTCTGTGGCTTTCTAAGTTGATGTTACAGGAGAATCTGTCACAATTGACAGCAGGTGGTTTAGCTGTATAATTTACTCTGTAAATGATGAATGGCTGTCTTCAAAGTCTGTGTCCAAGGTCTGTCTTCTGTCTTGAATGGAAATTCAATGGATGCTCCATTTCAGGTGTTTTAGGTCATCTTGCACATGTGCATGGAGAAAAAAAGTTGAAGTTTATTGTTTACAGATTATATCTTTACATAAAGCAAGAGCAAAATAAGTATCCCCCCTAATCAACAAGTTTTCAGTCTGTGTTTTCTGATTTAAATTCAAAATGGCCACCCCAAAACGTGTTGAGATAAAGCCATTTATATCAGCTTAAACTTGTGCTATCATGAACTGCAGTGGAAGAGTGGGAGAAAATCCTTATTTTCTGTTTACTTACTTAGTGAGTAAAAATTCTCAGGACAAAATTTGAAAACCTCGCCTGCACCAAGTTCATCTCCTCTTTTCAGTATTAGGCTATCCACCATTCTACAGAGAACTCGAATGACTGAGTAGCACCACTGTCTTCTAATCCATTTCCAGACAAATGCAGAGAGTTTGGTCATATCTGTGCCTTGTAAATTTGCAAATAAATCTGCCATTTGCAAACCCTGACAGTGCATTTTCCTCTCCTACACCCTAACAAATTCTTTGCACTCCCTTACAACTGGGGCGTAACCATGACAACCTGACGCGTTCTGAGTCCTTGCATGTGATGCCCATTCAATTTCTCTAAACATCTATGTAACTACCGTACTTTATTATTAAAAATACATTTTGATCAATGCATGTGATGATTGTCAATACTATTATTTCAGATGGAAACAAATAGAGGGATGAAACGTCTCTCAATGGGCTCTTAACTAGCTTTTCTGCTTCTGGAATGCAAAAGCAGGAAGTGATATTCAGGTCAGAGTTGAAGGGTTTTAGCCCGTAGTTGTGTGCCATTTTTGCAGAAGTGTACATTTTAAAATGTCAGCTGAAGAAGACACGACAATGGAACCCGTGCCTTGTATTCTTGTTTCCAGTTGTGATCCAGGGTTTAAAGAAGAAGAGCTGATCAAACGTGAGTTCCATGCAAACCATTTCTACAGCCTTACTTGCTTGCTTGCTAGCAAGCTAACTAGCGATATCTAGCTTGCTAGCAATGTAGCCTCACTCATTTTTGAAGTGGTTGGAAATGGTCTTCAATGGGGAGAATTCAGTTGTGAGCTAAACAGCATATTTGCTAGCTAGAATTCCTAAAGCTCCCAAACTCTTCAGAATGCAGAGCATACTTTTGACTGATATAAGTAATAAACAGATGTGTAGTTCACAAAGTATTCTAGTTACTGATGTTATTCGTGCTTAGAGGGGGTAACATCATATGAATACCTCGTAACCTGTCAACATTAGCCTGTCCACATCAACAGTAGCTGGCTATGGGCGCAAGGTGCTACCAGCTGTGAAAAAACCCTATTATGCACTGTTGGCGTCGGCCAGCAAGAACACAAATTTGGATCTTGAGTGTTTTTATTCAGAGACGGAATATTAGGCTAATTGCATGGGCAATGGTGGTCCTTGTTAGATGTGTTACTTTGGCTCGTTAGCAGTGTTTCTGTTTTTGGTACGTCAGTTAGTGTATTGAGCTAGGTTCACACTTCTCCTTCACATTGAATGTGCATACAGTGCATCTTTACCTGCAATTTTAATGTTGTCTTTTACATTTCATTTAAAGTCCCTTCTTCGATTTTTGAGGTGAACTTTAGCCTAGACCCTAATACGTATTTGCAGAGCAGGTGTTCTTATGCACCAGCAGGCGGCAGTATTGACCTACTTATTTGAGTTTTCTTTGCCTGTCACTTAATACCTGTACTACAGGTACAGGTATTAACTATACCTTAATACCTGTCCCAAGACCAACAAGTCAGTAAACAAACATGTTCTCTGATATATGGGCCTGGATGATCTCAGTAGTTCTATGTTCTGTTCTCACAGAGATCCTTGGCACATCAACGCTCCCTGACCCATCAAAGCAGGAGAACACGGTGATTTGGTACCCCTGGACAATCAGCAATAAGTACTACACAGCCGATGTGAGCCTGTGTGTTGTGCCGAGCACGTTTCAGATGTGCTCAGAAGTAGCCCAGTCGATGCAGGCCTTCATTGTGTACTTCAATAGCGCAGTAGTAAGTGTCATGTTTGTTATTCTCCATATTTCAGTTTTAATGGTGTTACAGACATCAGTGTGATTCTCTGTAATTCTTTGGGACATTGCAGAAAGATGGACTGAACAGTGTGTCGCCTTGGTTACCTATAGTGGAGGATCTGGCCCCAGAGGTGCTCATTCTGGTGTGTGACCATGTGTGTGATGATGGTGAGTGCTCTGTAGTGTGTGTGTGTGTGTGTGTGTGTGTGTGTGTGTGTCATTTTGTTTATATGTGCGTGTCAGTATATCGTCATATGATTTTGATGGATAGTGATGTCATATTTATTGGGGTAATTAAGCTCATGATGTTCTTGTGTTAAATGTCGAAATGGTATTGCATAACCTCAATGGCCTTAGTCACAATGGTGCTGTGGTTTTTCCTGTTGGGTTTGAAGGTCAAAACATTCCTTTTTTTAGTCACATCAAGGTCTGCGTCAGGGTTGTTGTGGTTACGAAAGTAGTGGTAAGGAGGGTGAACACCGTGCTTTAAAAGCATATGACTACTGTAAGGGTGACTAAGTGAGAGAATCGGCCACAAGTGCCCTCATCCTGATGTTTAAACTGTGTGTGTGTGTGTGTGTGTGTGTGTGTGTGTGTGTGTGTGTGTGTGTGTGTGTGTGTGTGTGTGTGTGTGTGTGTGTGTGTGTGTGTGTGTGTGTGTGTGTGTGTGTGTGTGTGTGTGTGTGTGTGTGTGTGTGTGTGTGTCACAGGAGTCAGCAGACAGGAGGCCCAGCAGTGGTGCCTGTCTCATGCTTTCGAGCTGGTGGAGCTCAACCCTCAGGATCTTCCAGATGAAGACGGTAATATGGCCCCTTCTCTTCACTGGGTGCTTCCATGGGAGAGCCTAAGCGTGTTTTAACTGTTGTTGACTGCAGTTATTTTTACTGTTATCAGTGACTCAGTTTTGTAATCATTTGAAGTCACTCCCCTCCACTCTCTCTAGTTTTGTGGTGCTGCTGTTGTTAATTTATTGGTCTCGTTCACCATCTATCGCATGTTTATCCTGTGCTCTTTTATTCATTTTATTCATTCACTGTACGCATTACAGTGTAAACTTGGTCATTAGTGAATCATTGCGTGTCTTTGTATCGCAGTCACATTTGAACAGTAATAGTTGTGCCATGTATTTGTTCGACCTGTGCACTTAAAAACAAGTGATTTCCCTATGTGGCTGATCTGTCTAACTAAAGAGTAACGCTACTTTGGGTGAGCTGGTTTATTGAACAGACGGAACAAATACATGGCAGGAATTTTATTTCCCAATACTGTAATGCCATCGGACAGGCGAGGCAGCTCTATCAAATGTGCCATGTAGTTGCAAACAGTACATGCAATGTACAGTGTGCTCCCCACACACAAATACAACATGGTAAAAAAGTAAATTGAATAGTTTTAGGAGAGAAGAATGTATATCATGGATCATGGATTGTCAACTGATGTTTGAAAGCTGAAAGAACACAATAAAGTATTAAAAAAAAAAGAGAGAAGAATGTATAGAGACAATGAAGCCAGACCGTTCCGTGTGTGTGCCTCCACAGACGACTTCCCAGAGTCCACTGGGGTGAAGAGGATAGTCCAGGCCCTGAACGCCAACGTGTGGGCCAGCGCAGAGATGAAGGATGGAGGTAAGATGGCAGGACAGGCCATGGCAGAAATGACATGGTGGCTTTCTCTTTCCGTCTCTCTCTATCTCTCTTTCCCTCTCTAACACGCTCTCCGTCTCTTTCTATCTCTCTTTCCCTCTCTAACATGCTCTCTATCTCTCTTTCCCTCTCTAACATCCTCTCCATCTCTCTCTATCTCTCTTTCCCGCTCTCTCTTACTCTGTCTGTCTCTCTGTCTCTATCTCCTCCCCCCCCTCCCCCCTCTCTGTCCCTGTCCCCCCTTCCCCGCTCTCAGATAAATAAATAAACACATAAATAAATGTCATGGTAGGATTAATTAGTGGCATCAGCACAGATTGCATTCACTCTACACCTCTTCACATGAAGCCCAGGCTTTCATCTTGTCCTAAGTTGCGTGTTCCTTTCATAAGAGAAACCAATTAGTGTGTAGCATGAATACTGTGCTCTCTTGTATGCAATATGAGACCTTAGTTTGTCCACTTCTAAGAAAGTATACATTACAAATGATGCAATCCACATCTGTTTCTGTATAGAATTTCAGGTTGGCACACACATTCAAACATTTCCTGAATGTGTAGTTGTGTCACAGATGAGTCAGTTATGAGGGTGATGGTGTGTGCACCATAAGGAAGTCGAGGTGCTGCTAACGTGACGTGGGTGTGTGTGTTTGCTTTCCTATCAGAACACAATCAGGGCTTTGGGCTGATGAGCAGTCTGGTGGCCTCCAAACATAACAACCCCCGGCCCAGCCAGGACACACAGGTGTGTGTGGTGTGAGTGTGTGTGTGTGTGTGTGAGTGTGTGTGTGAGAGAGAGTGTGAGAGAGAAAGACGCATTGTGCTAGTATAGATTTGAACCATTACTGTCATACTAATTTTGTGTTCTTGTCTTTGAGGGCCAACAAGTCTTTGTGACACAGATCTTGAATGTGTGTGTGTGTATCCTGGTCAGTTGTCGGGCTCCCCGGCAGAGAGTGCAGAGGAGAGTCGAGAAGGGCAGCGGACAGACAGGAGTGACGGCAGCAGCCTGCGGGGGGACACTCTCATGGGTAACTATGGGACACTCATGGGTAACTAGGGGACACTCTCATGGGTAACTATGGTGACAGTCTCATGGGTAACTAGGGGACACTCATGGGTAGCTAGGGTGGCAGTCTCATGGGTAACTAGGGGGACACTGTCATGGGTAACGGGGGGGGGGGGTCATGGGTAACTAGGGGGGGGTTTATGAGTCCACTAATGTCTCTTGCAAATGTGTGGTCAGATCCATTACTGACACACACAGTGCCATTCACTAGTACCTGCTTGTGTGTTTAGATCCACTGACACACTCTGGCATTCACTAGTACCTGCTCTCGTGTTTAGATACAATGCCGCACATGGGCATGGCCATTCACTAGTACATTAGTATCTGCTGGTGTGTTTAGATCTAGTAATGGACATGGGCATTCACTCATGCTTGTGTGTTTAGATCCACTGACGGACATGGACATTCACTAGTACCTGCTTGTGTGTTTAGATCCACTGACACACACGGGCATTCACTTATGCTTGTTTCTGTGTCCAGATCCCATGACGGATATGGATATCCAGGAGCTGGCTAACCTGACGGCAGGGGACGCAGACGTGGAGAACTTTGAGCGCCTCTTCACCAAACTCAAAGAAATGAAAGGTGCCCACATTCACACAGCTCTCTATGTCTAGCTGGTGCTTCCCTTATGTACGAAAAATGCATCTTTTACATCCCATGGGTAACAGTGTGTGTGTCTCTCTTGCCCTGGCAGATAAAGCATCCTCCTTACCTCACGAGCAGAGGAAAGTCCACGCTGAAAAGGTTTGTGGCCCTGAAGCTGTGGTGTGTGTGTGTGTGTGTCTGTGTGTGTGTGTGTGTGTGTCTCTGTGTCTCTGTGTGTGTGTGTCTCTCTGTGTCTGTGTCTGTGTGTGTGTGTGTGTGTGTGTGTGTGTCTCTCTGTGTCTGTTTGTGTGGAAACACCTTTTCTCCACCCCTGCTTCCAGGTCCCCCAGACTGACAGGTGACCCATTTTGTTCCCGTAGGTAGCCAAGGCGTTCTGGATGGCGATTGGCGGGGACCAGGATGAGATAGAGGGCCTGTCCTCAGGAGAGGAGAGCTAACTGACATTACCCCTCCCCACCAGTAGGGGGCCCCCACCTCCTCAGCTCAGAGGGGGGTTAGGGGGTTACAGGACTGAGAACTGAGGCTGGACTATAGAAGCAGAGCTCCAGGGGTGGTGACGGGGACAGTGGGCTTCCTTATAACATGTTAAAAACAAGAGATTTACCATTTAGCCTACCACCATCCACAACAAAGCCCCACTTCTGATCCGTTTATTATGCACTGGGCTTGCGCCATTTAACAAGGAGTCCCCATCAGCCCATCATCGGCCACACATCGTTGATTCTACACTAGAAACGTTGGTTATGCTGCAGCCATTGTTGTGACGTCTTAAAAAGGATGGACTTACTGATTAGCCCTTCATCAACTCTATACGCCCCCCCACTCCCACCCACTCAGAACCAGTCCGCGTTCCTTATGCAATGCAGTGCAGAGGCCAGCTGGAGCTGTGGGTGGGCCCATAAGAACACCACACAGATGAAGGCTCCCCCCTCTCCAGAGACACCACCTACGTATGGCCTCTCCACCCAGCTTCGTAAAGAGGTTCCAGAATGCAGCTCGAAATTAGGCTGGAGTCCCCTTGTCCGAGGATATAACCTGACTCAAGAGTCCAAGGAGTATAGTTGAGCACCAGTGAACTTTTCAGAGTGTATTTTTTCTTGTCCTCAAGGTGTGTTACTGATATGTTAATCATGTGTCATTTGGAAAGAGGTAGTGCTTTACCTCTTGTAATAAAAATGTGTTTGTCAATCAAGAATAGGTCACCTATCTGAATTTGATTTACTTGATTACAGTTGCTATTTTGCTTCATAGCTATTATTGTTAGATAGTACCAACACCACAGACAGCACCATGGAAGTTTAATATACAATTTTTATTATTAAAAGTTCTTGGATAACAAAACAGAAATGGATACAATGCAATAGCTTGAAACAAAGCAAAGAGAACAAAAAATCACATACAGGGGAACAGGCTGTACGGAAACACTAAGGGGCCAAAAGTATACATCGAATTGAAAAGCAAAGCAGGTAAGTACTTAGAAAAGTACTTAAAGAGCAAAAGCAGAG
>CM059268.1:3945886-3948386 GCA_030347295.1 Setipinna tenuifilis | reverse complement strand
GTGTGTGGGAGTGTGTGTGTGAGAGTGAGTGTGTGTGTGAGAGTGAGTGAGTGTGTGTGTATGTGTGTGTGTGTGTTTTTGTGAGAGAGGCTGTCTGCATGTGTATATGTGTGTCTGTGTAAGAAGCAACAAAGTTGGTAGTGTGTGTGTGCAAAGCAGATGTGTCTGGAGCAAAGTAGAGCACTGGAGAAAGTGAGATGACACCACTGTGTTTGTGTGTCACCGTTATTGACTGTGTTTTGTGTGTGGGTGTGTTTGTGTGTGATATTTAAGGAATGAGTTAAAATGAGGTTGTCAGAGAAAGAGAGAGCGAGTGAGAGGGGAAGTGTGAGTAAGAGGGAGAGTGAATGTGTGAGTGAGTAAGTGTGTCAGTGAGTGAGAGTGAGTGAGTTTGAGTGAGAGTGTGTGTGAGAGAGAGTGAGTGTGAGTGTGCATGCATGTGTGTGTGTGTGAGTGTGTGTGTGTGTGTGTGTGTGTGTATGTTTGTGTGTGCAGCTCACCGGGGATGTAGTTGCTCTGGGGCTCGATGCCGGCGGGGAAGTTGGTGTTCTCGGGGATGGAGTGGCTGTAGTCGTCCAGAGGGGGGAACTCCGTGGGGATCTCAGAGTAGCGCGGGACCAGCACAGGGGGCAACACTAGAGACAGAGACACACACACACACACACACACACACACACACACACACACACACACACACGCATGCAAGCACACAGACATGGACACGGACACACACACGCAAGCAGACAGACAGACACACACAGACACACAGACATACACACACAGACATACACACACAGATAGAGGAGGAAGAGTCATCAGAAACACACATCGTCTCCAGGCTGTTTCAACATCTGTTGTCTGCAGACGTGTGTCCATATTTCCCCCTTAGGAAGAGTAGATTATAGCTCCATCCTCGCCCCTAGCTACGCTTTTCATTTCACAGCACAGTAAAACTGGACCATTGACCTTTACTAATAAATAAAGTCAAATATACATATCGTCGCTGTCGGGCGGAAACCTCGTATGTCCAAAACGGCTACTTTTCAGGGACACACCAAAAACCTTATATGTTTCTAAATAAATAAATGTTGTAATGTCAAAATTGGCACAACGACTCAAAATATGACCATGTAATTATGTGTTATGCTATTTAGTGACAATTTCCCTGAACCCGTAGTTGAATGGACTTACGAGATTTCTGACCGGCAAAAAATCTCAGAAATGGAGATACGAGGTTTCCGCCCGACAGCGACGATATTTATACATATTTCCCCCTTAGGGAGTAGATTAGGGCTCCACCCTCGCCCCCAGCTACGCTTCTCATTTCACAGCACAGTTAAACTGGACCATTGAGTTCTTCTAATAAATAAAGGAAAATATACAGCCTGAATGGTGCTCACACACACACACACACACACACACACACACACACACTTTCTGTTCCTGAATTTTCATTTTCTCTCGTGTGTCAGAGAAACAACAAAATGTTCAGACAGTGGAACACCGTGTATAGTGTAAGTGTATTCGGATGTCTCTTCAGACAGCTAGAACATTCTAAGATGTTATTTCCTGAATTTAACAAAAGACAAGAGATATATTGAATGAGTGCGGACAGTTAAAGCCAAGGTCATGATCTCCTGTCCCGTGAAGCCTTTAAAGGGAGATAATGGCCGACTTCTTTGAAGCACTTCCCCTAATTAAGACCCACTTCCCCCCCAGTGGTGTGTGTGTGGCTTGGTGTCTGTGTGTGTGTGGCTTGGTGTGTGTGTGTGTGTGGCTTGGGGTTGAAGTATCAGTCAACCTCACGGCTAACCCAGTGTGTGTGCTCACATGCAATAAACTACAGACACACCTAATCTAATCACTCACTGACTCCACAAGCTGGCTCCACTGATTTCAACATCTCTGTCGCACTCTCCCTCACACACACACACACACACACGACACACACAGCTGACTAGAGCTGCCTCCGTCACACACACACACACATAAACAGCACGTGGACTACATCTGAATGGGTCAACACCAGGTCAGACAGATGCAGTCTACAGTTTGGTGACAATTAAGTCTGTAGCCATAACAACTAACTATTACCACCACTGTAATGTGCCATAGAAGACAGTCTGTAGCCATAACCAACTAACCATTACCACCACTGTTAATGTACCATAGAAGACTGTAGCCATAACAACTAACCATTACCACCACTAATGTACCATAGAAGACTGTAGCCACAACTAACTAGCCATTACCACTGTTAATGTACCATAGAAGACTGTAGCTATAACCAACCAACCATTACCACTAACTGCTGGTAGGTTATGCACAGTCAGTTGTCATCAAAGACACCAGCTTTGACTATTTACACAAATTAAGCGTATCAAAAGGCAAAACTGTGGGCATAAAAAGGGAAATTAACTTCAAATGGTTTGATTATTTCGTTTTTATGCCTGAACTGCTGAATTTAAAATAACATTCTGATTGTGCTCTAAACTCAGGG
>CM059268.1:3913386-3940886 GCA_030347295.1 Setipinna tenuifilis | reverse complement strand
CACTCACTCACACACACAGCTCTTTCTTACACATACACACACACACCTAAATGGCGTAGGCTGTATCACACTCACACACACACACACACACACACAGCTCTTTCTCACACACACACATACACACACAAACACACACACACACACACACAAAACTCTCTCTCACACACACACACACACACCTAAATGGCGTAGGCTGTATCACCACAGTGGCCAAGCACATTCTGTATTATATGGGCTTCAGCCAAACGGCTCAATAAATGACTAAAGAAACATTGCAGCATTCTCTGCACACACACACACACACACACACACACACACACACACACACACACACACACTGTCACACACACACACACACACACTGTCACACACACAGACACACACACACACCCACACACACACACGCACACACACACACACAGACACACACATAGCGCCTCAGTCTGTCAAGCACACTTCCTCTTTCTCCAGATGATTGCGTTGCATCAATAGCCCAGTGAAAGTGAAAGCTTGCTGCCCTGACAGAGGAGATGGATTCTGGGCTAAGAAGAGTCAGTGTGTGTGTGTGTGTGTCTGTGTGTGTGTGTGTGTGTGTGTGTGTGTGTGTGTGTGTGAGTGTGTGACAGAGGAGATGGATTCCGGGCTTTTCTAGAGGATTCCACAGGGGCACTGTGTCACTCAGTCAGTCAGTCAGTCAGTTTAAACAGCAGAGCAAGGAGTGTTAGACAAAGTGGAGGAGAGAAGGAGACTTGGGAACTGATGCTTTAAGTGTTTGTGCCTGTGTGTGTGTGTGCCTGTGTGTGTGTTCCTGTGTGTGTGTGCCTGTGTGTGTATAAAGTATAAAGATGGGGTGGGAAACAGAGAGGGGAAAAGAAAGACAGAAAGAAGTGGCGGGGGGGGGCATGCTTTTTTCCTAACACAAACCTCTAACACACAAAAACCAACACACCCATTATTACAAACTACCTTTCCTCCATCTAGGGCCCTTAAGTCAGCCGACCAACCCCGCCTAGGTGTTCCTCCCTCTGGGCTGGAAAGCAGGCTGGCCATGCCTCTTCACTGGCTGCTCCTAAGCTCTGGAGCCAGCTGCCACTGCACATACGCCTGGCTGTTTTTAAGTCTCACCTGAAAACTTGTGTTTAATACAATGTGAATGTCTTCATTATTGCTGTGGCCTTTTGAATATGGGAAGTCTAAAAAGCAGAGGTGACCGGACCTTTGCAGTGATTGCTTCTAAGCTCTGGAACCAGCTGCCACTGCACATAGGCCTGGCCCCTGCCATGGCTGCTCTTAAAGCTCACCTTAAAAGAGGAGTTTTTCAGGTTTTTGAGAACGAGGACCACTGCCCATCTGAGACTAAGAGCTATGCGAGTGCATGAATTGGTGCAGCATCACAGCCCTAACTAGGGAATAGCATGAAGAATATACGTACATGTTGGCATGGTGGCTGGCATGATGATATACAGTACATGTCATTTAAACACAGTATGTATAGCACAGGTATCTTAAGAAACATGAAGAATTTATACATTTCAACAGAACTGCTCGCAGGCCACTTGGGATTTCTTGCCTATGACCAGGGTGGAGCACATTTTGAGACACTCTGCACTGCACTGCAGTCCTGTACAGCATATCAATGCCAGTGCTGCTGCCCTCTCCCCTGCCCCTGCCCCTGCCCCTGCCCCTGCCCCTACCCCTCTCCCCTACCCTCTCCCCTACCCTCTGCCACTGCCCTGCCTCTCCCCTGCCCCTGCCACTGCCCTGCCTCTCCCCTGCCTCTCCCCTGCCCCTCCCCTGCCCTGCTGGCCCACAGGTGTTGCTCCACATTATCTCCTGCAGGGACAGACTACACTGGGCTTGACTGGCCTCTGGACCGGCACTGAAGTCTCCGACTGTGTTTTTCAGCACTGGAGTAATATAATGGCCCAATTAGGCCCAGCTGACTCAGCACAGCACAGCACAGCACACAGGCAGCCCTATACCTGGAGCCTTGTGCACGACTTCCATTTAGACACACACACACACACACACACACACACACACACGAGAGCGGAGCCTAAACCCACACCACAATGCAATACACACACACATTCTCTCTGTGAAAACTTCACTTTCTCTCCAACATGGTGATAACGCTTCACAAGAAAACACACACACACACACACACACACACACACACACACACACACACACACACACACACACACAGCTGGAGTCGTTCTAAAAGCACACTGGGGTTTGTGTCCATGATGTCTTACAGTGAAACAACACACATTACTAAAGCATCTGTTAACAATGCTAATACAGTGTACTGGAGCAACAACCACAGACACACGTCTGACTGCCCACACACACACACACACACACACACACACACACACACACTCACACACACACACACACGTCTGACTGCCCTGTAGTCACACACCCCGCCCCCCCCTCTCTCTCACACACACACACACACACACACGTACACACATATACACACACGTATGTAGCCTACAGCTGTGTGTGAGGCCAGCTGGCTGTATGTGGCGGATGAGAAGTGGCCACTGGAGGCATTATTGTTTTAGTGGGGAACGTCCCTCTGATTACGCAGCCAGCACTTGGACTCAGATGAACTCGCCAGCAGGGGTGGAGAGCAGCCAAACACTCACTGACTACTCACAGAGAGAGATGCAGCTCCCCGTTCATCAGAGCGCAGTGTGTGTGTGTGTCTGCTTACACACCTGGGTCCAGAGGTGTCAGTTCAGTGTTCAGGAAGTGAAAACCCTGCCATGTTTTTCTTCTAACACAGATGACTTCATCGAGTAGCTGATCTACCTGTCTCTCCAAATCTTTGGTTCCCAAAAGCTCTTGATTTTTGGTGTGAACACATCAGCCGGTTCGAGATCAGGTGTGGGACCCAGGATCAGCACAGTTCTCTGTTGGTCTGAAAATGCCTCTTGTAGTGCGAGATTCCATGACTTAGGTGTCTCCATAGGGTACCACTATACCACTAAGGTTTCTTTGTAGGATGAAACTATACCACTAAGGTCTCTCTGTAGGGTAAGACTGCCATCTTTGTAGGATGAGACTGTACCGCTAAGCTAAGGTCTCTCTGTAGGATATGACTTTACCATCTTTGTAGGATGAGACTGTACCACTAAGGTGTCTTTATAGGATAAGACTTTACCATCTTTGTAGGATGAGACTGTACCACTAAGGTGTCTTTATAGGATAAGACTACACAACTAAGGTCTCTACCAGTTAAGATTGCACACTACCAGTCCCCCTGGTCTAAGACAACACCAAACACCCCTTGATTACTTAACTTAACCTGTCTGACTACACCTCTCTGGTCCCTCTCTGTGGGACTCAGAATATGGCATTTAGGTGTCTGTGTGGGGTGACACTAATACTGTTTCACATAGTAAGGTCAGAAAGGAACCCAAAGGAATGATGAGCAGCTTAGACTTACAGTTGCCCTACCTGTTCTACATTACACTCACCTGCATAGTGAGGAGACTCTCATCCACACCACTCTCCGTCTTCCTCACTAGTAGCTCCACACCAATGTGTCTGAAAGATTTTCAGGCCGAGGACTACTTCTAACAACTCAAGGACCACTACCCCCCATCTGAGGCTAACAGGGCTATGTACATGCATGAATTAGTGCAGCATTATGGCCCCTGACTGGGGAACAGCATAAATCTACATGTCATTTACTGTAAACACACTGTGCATAGCACAGGTAGCTTAAGAAACATGAAAAATAATATTTTAACACATCTGCTCGTGAACCATTTGGGATTTCTTGCGGACTACCAGTGGTCCGAGGACCACACTTTCAGAAACACTTCTCTAAACTCACACTGCCCTTATCCATGGCTGTGTCTTCAGACATCACACACACACACTATCTCTGCTCCAGCCAGGCATCCAAGGACCCAACAGCGGGCTTAGGACACACCACTGATGAAGCGTTTGGCTTGGTACCTGGACCACTCCAAGCCAGACATAGCACCTGGACCATGCCAAGTCAAACATGGCACCTAGACCAAGCCAAACACACTTTTATCATTGTTCAGTCTCCAGCATACCGATGAGTGAACTAGTGAAAAGGGCACTAGCAGGCCATCACATCACTTCCTTATTATTTAAAACATGAGCACAAACACACCATGGCCACCAAAACACCATGGGTACCAACACACCAACAAACATGTCAGAAAACGAGAGACAACAGAGCACACGGCTGCTAAACAAGATGAGAATGAACTTTTAAGAAACACACACACACACACACACTTTCCTTGGTCAATGGCAATAAACAAAGACATCATAGACAAATATGTAAAACCAGCAGCTAGACAGGCTGACACACAAAAAATATCCTAAACACGCACACACACACACACACACACACACACACACACACACACACACACAGTGTGTGGGCAAGCCCAAATTCTCCAGTGGCACCCATGTGTGCAGACGGAAGAACAGCTGTTTGTTTTCACTAGTAGGACCTTCCTCTCACGTCACACCGTTCCCCTGCTACTGACCCTTTTACATCCTATTCACACACACACATATGTACACACACACACACACACACACACACACACACAAACACACCCACACACAAACACACACACACACACGTACACAAACACACACACACACTCCGACACACAAACACACACATACTCCGACACACAAACACACACACACAAACACACACACGCAAACACACACACGCAAACACACTCTGACACACACACACAGAGGTGTGTATTCCTCCGTGTGTCCTGCTCTGCTGCCAGTGGACCAAAGCCCTCCTGTAGCCCGGCCAGCCAGACTGCAGGGCAGCACTGTTTATTGCTCCTGGACCTCTTATTTTAGGCCTCTGGCCTCGGCTGCACACCAGGACAGCTGTGCTAGTGTGTGTGTGTGTGTGTGAGTGTGTGTGTGTGTGTGTTAGTGTGTGTGTTAGTGTGTGTGTGCGTGTGTGTGTGTTAGTGTGTTAGTGTGTGTGTGTGTGTGTGTGTCTGTGTGTGTGTGTGTGTGTGTGAGAGAGTGAGTGAGAGAGAAAGACAGAGAATTACAAGTGTGTGTGAGAGAGAAAGAAAACATGTCTATACATGTGTGCGTGTGTCTACGTATGTCTGCATCTGTGTAGAGATAAGTTTGTGAGAGAACTATGTGGGTGAGAAAGAGAAATGGACTGTGCCTGTGAGAGAGGGAAGAAAGAAAAACAGAAAGACAGAAAGAAAGACAGAAATAAAGAAAGGAAAAGAAAAGAAAGAGACCGAGAGAGACAGACAGACAATATTAAAGACAGAGAGAGGGACAGAAAGAGAGAGAGAGAAAGAGAGAGACAGACAGACAGACAGACAAAGAGAGAGAGACAGTGAGAGACAGAGACAGAGAGAGAGAGAGAAAGAGACAGAGAGACAGACAGACAGACAGACAGACAAAGAGAGAGAGACAGTGAGAGACAGAGACAGAGAGAGAGAGAGAAAGAGACAGAGAGACAGAGAGACAGAAAGGTAGAGAGGTAGAGAGAGACAGAGAGAGAAAGAGAGAGACAGACAGACAGAGACAGAGAGCTAGAGAATAGCTGGAGTGAGAACACTGGGTTACCCAGCCCTCCGCTCCCTGTGTGTTTTGCCTGAGGGGTACTTAGCGGACAAGTTAGCACACAGACAGAACATGAGCGAGATGAGCGAGAGGTCCCAACCTGCACGGGGAGAGGGAGCGCAGCAGCAAAGGTGGGCCAGGTAGACTCCACTGTCAGCAGCACATCGCAGCCTGCGGTTGTCATAGCAACTGACACAGGGGCTGGAGAAAAAAACACATCATCCACCCGCCCACAACATCTCCCCCTCATCACCAACTTGTATGGCTGGCATCCATCACTGACTGACGTGCAACTTCACACACACACACACACGTGTACACACATGTACATAGACACACGTACACACGCAAACCCCTATGTGGCCATTCACACTTGCCAATGATTGACAGACAGACAGACAGACAGCATCAACCCTGCAACCACCTCCATGTGCCTGTGTCCACCACATAAAGCCAACGAGCTCAGGGTCAAAGCTCAATGTCAAAGCACTGGTCAGGAGACGCTCCACATGGGTGCCCACTGCCCATACGTCACTCTGGACAAGGGGACATGAGGCCACCCAGCAGCCTTTTCATTTCCCTTTACATTTACAGACTTCACCTTATTTACTCTTCTCTCAGAACCACTGCCTGAATAGCCCTGACAAAGATGTCTCCATTCCAACAGAGAGCCCAGACAGAACTCTCAGTCAGACACACACACACACACACACACAGACACACACACACACACACACACACACACACACACACACACACACACACAGCGCTCTCACTGAGTAAACTGGTGTTCATAAGCGCAGATTTAGTCAGGCAGCACAAAGGGGAATCCCACAGGGACACCTCTCCAGCTCTCGCTCTCCTCCTCTGAGCCAGGCACACACACACACACACACACATACGCACATACACACACACTAACACACATACACACACACACATACACACACACACACACACACACACACACACACACACACACCAAACACACACACACAGTCACTTTCTCTAACACATACCATCTATCACACTCACTCACTCACACACACACACTAACACACACACACACTTTCTCTAACACATACTGTCTAACACATACTATCTATCACATACTGTCTATCACATACTCACACACACACTCATTTTCTCTAACACATACTATCACACACACACTTTCTCTAACACATACTGTCTATCACACTCACTCACACACACACACACACACACTTTCACGCACGCACGCACATACACCAAAACACATTCTCTCTCATCACTTGCTCACACACAGACACACTAACCAACTCTCTCTCACACACAGAGAGACACACCCTTTCTTTCTTTCACATACAAATACATGCTTTGTTTTCCCCACCCGCATACACCCCCAGACTTGTAGCGACACACGCCTAGACACACACACACCTAGACATACACACACCTAGACACACACACACCTAGACACACACACACCTAGACACACCACCACTTCCACAAGAGTCACAAGTTCAAGTGTGCCTGCCAAAACAAAAGACAAGCGGTGTGGCTTCCCTATATGCCTACAAATCTCCTCCTCTTCAAAGCATAAAGCTGACAGAGCCATCACAGCCACCAACACAAGTGGGTCTGTACTTACTGCACACAGGGGACAGGAAGGAGGGCTCTGTACCTAGGCTTTATGCTGTCACACTAATCTGGAGACAGGACATCACACCTTGCCTAGGCCTACGCCACACAAAAGCCTTTACACACACGCGCGTGCGTGCACACACACTCACACACAGACACACACACGCACACAGAGAGAGATACACACAGATAAACACACACACACACACACACACACACACAGACACACACACACGCACACAGAGAGAGATACACACAGATAAACACACACAGATAAACGCACACACACACACACACACACACACACACAGCCACACACAGAGATCACTGGACTGGGTCTCTGTTGCTGCCCAGTTGACTTGGTTCTGCTGTCCGAAGATGACAGTGTCAGCACCCCCAGAGGAGGAGGTTATTTAGGGCCAATAGCAATAACATTCTGGCCAGCACAAAAACGGCAATAACTCAGAGCTGTGACCAGATTTGAAATAAACAACAACAACAAAAAAAGTGTCAGCAAAAATCTTTAGAGCGGTTTAATAATTCACAGCTAAGCTAATATGACACAAAGTATTGGAGGAAAAGTATTGAGGTGCTTCTTGAACTGAGAAAGTACAATGAGAAACACACACAGACACGGACACGGACAAGCACACAGGGTGGGAGAACAAGACTGTATCATCAAAACAGTTTACTTGCCTGCCTGCCAACTAACATGTTTAAATTCACTTTTTTCCCCCTTTTTCTATCCGAAATCAGAGGCTGTCATTAAAGGTCTGTTTGTGCACCTCTGCAGTAGGCCTACATAAAGGGTGGACAGGGGACAGTTAAGAGAGACAAGGACACTGGTCTGTCAGGACCTGGCATTGCTGACTGAGCTATGACCAAGGCTTAGGGCAGTGAACCACATACAGACCTTGAGTCGACACAGCCCACAAACTCTCCTGTAAGGAGTGGTATGATTTCACTTCGGGTGAGGATTCCAGCCGACATGTGCCGACTGCGTGTGGTTATTTATAGAGGTGAAGACAGGAGAGAAGGGTAGGTACACCTACGTGGCCCCTGCTACCTGCAATTCCCCACTACCTGTGTGGGCGCGACGCCAAATAAAGCAGAATTGCACACGCCCGCTGTGTGTTTCAACTCGATGAACCCAGACTTGGCGAGCAGGGAGCGCAATACCGTTAGCTGGCGACTGAATGACATAACAGGCTTACAGAGCGCTCTCTCTCTACCCAGAAAGGCATAATGCGGGTGGCTGTGCAGAACAAAAATTATAATTAAATAATAACATTGTGGGGTTTGCGTCTGTAAAATTACAATATTCATGTATGTACTAGGCGCAAAAAAGAAGACTTAGTTCGAGTCCTGTCATCATATAAATTCACGTGGCTTCTGTCTTGGCCAGTTCACAGTACAGTCCCATTTTTCACTTCAGCGGTTGCCATCATCACAACTACAAGGCGTAGTTGCTGAAACTGACATTCTATATAACATCAACAGGGACGCATATTTAAAAACTGACAGTGCCCTAGCTGGAACAATATCTCTCTGTTATTCTTCGACATTAGACAACTACAGTGTAGCAAACACAATGACACACTCTCTCTCACACACACACAGTCTGTCAACACAGTTACCCAGCGTCCCAGATAGAAGGCTGTTACGTAACGGACTAAGCTAGCTACTACAGTACTTAGCATAACAAATACTTCTAAAGCTAACCAGTCAGCTAACTAAACAGAGGCTTTACCAGATTTCTAACATCACCATGCAATGTGTTTGCTGTGTTTGGATAGCAATTATAACGCTTCTGGCCAGTTACTTGCAAACATGATAAAATGATGTATTACTGGGCCTAGTTTATATCAACAAACGTCCAAACGTCTATATTACAGTTAAAGGTAAGCTAGCAACATTACATCGACAGAACACTACATTGGTTGGACAGTCGCTTAGGCTGCGCCAGCTGAGTTGTAACAACATCGTAATAGAATAACATGTTACAGAGCTATACACCAAGCTGCCCCCTCCGTTCAAAGAAGACGATAAGTTGCCCAACTGTCACTTTCTGACAGTATTTGTTGACAATAATATTAAGCACTTAACCTGATAACAACAAACTGTCTATAGTTTGTATACAGATTTCACTGTTAGCTGTACTGTGTTAGCTGGCAGACTTTAAGCTGGCAAGTGAACTTGCTTCGGTCATGAATTAATGCAACTTGTTAATAGTATTCCTTTTTAGACCTTTAGAAACCTGATCAATTTGTCAGATGAAACCGTGCCATTATCCCGTTCACAGTATTGCCTATAACGTTATAGACGTCCATCACTGAGAAGTTGACTACCAACAAGTTATTACCAATAAGTAACACCGGGACAGCTGCGAGCTAGCTTCAGTTGTTAGCCCGCTCGGCAAGTTAAATCTCGGCCAGCTTTGGCGCACATACCTCGGTATGGTGATGCATTTCGTGTTTACATTCTGGGTCGTAATGGCCCTTTCCAGCTCGTCCAGTTGCCCAGTTTTCTTCAACTTCTTGACAAGACTCTTCACTGCTTTTTCGCACCATTTCTCCTCCTGGCCGTTCTGCTCTCCTTTTTTCCAGCCTAGCAGCCTCTTCACAATCGGGGGTGTAAACGGTAATATAGACATCTTTGCCACAGTAATGCACACGAAAAAAAACGACAACCACTTCGTTACGAAAAAGTAACCGCAAGTCTTGCTGTTAAATGTGAAATTGAACACTGAATTTACACTCAAACTTTACAAAGATAAGTTCGGGTGTTCTCCATTCCAGACAGAGAGAGCGCCCGCTGACGGCAGACAGTGCCACTCTTCGGAGCGTCTGGTTAAATCTCTGATGAATGGTAACAATCCGCAGCGAAACCTAGTCCAGCCTGCCCCTCCTCCTCCACCACGTCCTCGACTAATTAGAATATGGCCTGCGGTGATTGAGCAATCAAAATGAAACGCTTTGCTTATGGAAAAATGTCAAGGCCGGCTGTCCTTCATGATTATCTTCCATTTCTGTGTAAATTGTAAGTGTGGCGAGGATTTGGACTTGTTTACCCCAAGTAGCCTATGGTATTAGCGTTCCACTCTAAGCTGAAGTCATGAAAAAGTTGAACAGTCTGGATAAAATGCAAATTACGGAAGATCTCCACCCACTGGCTTCTTTTCATAGTTGAGGTGGGAGGGTTGTTGCAGATGTAGACTCGTTTGATTAAATAAAATTATAGCCTAGCCGATATCTAATTTAAATGTAGACTCTCTGTAAACTTTCTCTAATAGATATAGCCTATCCTATCCTATCCTATATATGGAGGAAAAGAAAAATGAAAAAAAGGCTATCAATATTGTAGCCTACAGCCTTAACCTTGTCAAAAGAAAGTATCCTTGTCTGGTTGAAAGCCTTGTTTTCTAGCGGGAATGTGGCAGAGTTGTGTGGTGACACAGGGTGAATGTGGAGCATTTGAGAGCAGAAGTTTAAACTGGCTGAACCGTGAAAGGCATGCTTGAGACTGCAGCCAGAGACTCTTTATTTAATGGGGGAGGGGTGGGGAACTGCAGTCTCAGGGCACAGTGTACACACACACACACACACACACACACACACACGCACACACGCACGCACACACACACACACACAGGCAGGCAGGCAGGCAGGCCTGTTCCAGCTTGTCCAATCTGTACAGACATAGGGAATATCCCGTCTCCCTCTCTCCCTCTCTCTTTCTCACTATCTCACTCTCTTCTTCTTCTTCTTCCCTCTCTCTCTTTCTGTGTGTGTGTGTGTGTGTCTGTCCGCAGTCTGTACCCCTCTCTGCCCTCAGTTAGGGCTAAGCAGGGTCAGACTCCCAGATGTTGTTTTCCCAAATACAGACAGACCTTATGGTCCCCTGCAGGGCTGCAAGGGAGAGCACACGTCTAAATATACGCCTTTTGTTCTCTCTCTCTCCCTCTCCCTTTCCCTCTCTACCTCTCTTTCTCTCCACCTCTCTCTCTCTCTCCCTCTCCCTTTCCCCTATCTACCTCTCTCCCTCTCCCTTTCCCTCTCTACCTCTCTTTCTCTCCACCTCTCTCCCTCTCTCCCCCTATTCAGTTAAGTTCAGTTCAATTGACACAACTGTATACATCTCAGTATTGCTAAAGCAGTAGCCTATGGTGTCTGTAGACAGTCTTTGTCTTTCTCTCCCTTATACTTTCTGCCTCTGTCTACAAAGCATAGACGCTTTTGAGCCTTTTCAAGACAGTTTGTGGCAATGAAAAAAATAAATGTGTATAAAGACAGATGTATAAAAGAAGTCTGTCCTCCGCTGTCCTGATGTGCCCATCTGACGCTGGTGGTGCCGAGCAACCAATGCCTTCAACCATCCACCTCCTTCTCTTCTCTTGCAGGTTCAGACAACTTTCTCTGTGCCCTGAAAAGAAATTATTAAATACTGGCCAGCAGCGGAAAGTTTCTCACCGTCCTCAAGGTCTCCCGGCTTAAACTTAAACGGAAACTCCATGAAAAGAGATGATTGGGTTTCAAACCACCGACTCACCTGGAACTGAATCACTGGGCCTTCTAATCTTCCATCAGTGAGTCATGCAGCACACATCTGATCGCTGCCTCTAAAGTGACGGCCTCAGAGCAGCGGATATTAGGGGGTGTCGGGGGCCCCCCTTGGCTAGCATAGCCTCCGGTGCGTCGACACGTCCCCCCCACCCCCAACACCACCACCACCCACCACCCCATACCCCCACCCTGGCCCACGCCACTGCGGCTCCCAAAATAGAGCACCCTCACGGGTAATCCTTTGATCCCCCCTCCCCAATAAAAGTGATTTAAATTCACCTTCAGCACATCCTTGTGAAATTGCAAAGGTGACCTAACTGAGGTTATTTTAGGGCTGTTTAGGAAGAGTTATTGATAACAGCCCCCCTCTTCCTCCCTCCCTCTCTCCCCCCTCCGCCCCCCTCCCTCTTACCCCCCCTCTCTGTAAACAGCACCATGTCAGTGCTATAAATAGCTATGCCTAGAGGCCCTTCACCACTGCCTCCTCTTCCTTTCATCTATATTTAGCTGCCATCAATGGGCAGCACTGTATATTTTCGCAGACGTGTTTGGGAAGGTTCTGCCACCGGGCTGGCTGCCTCGGTAGGAGGCTGTGGCCGCACTAAGGCTGAGGCGGTATTCATGTATTCACGTACGGTACGTTTGTGCCCAGTGTGGCTGCCTGTGTGGCTGCCTGTGTGGCTGTGGGTGTTGCAACACACGCCCGTAGGCTATTTGGATCACTCTTTTAGAGAGGAGCTGGAGCTGGAGCTGGAGCTGACATCAGGGGCCTCTGCCACTTCAGCAGATTCAGCTAAAAGCTTAGCTGACATCTCTACCATTTTTTCACAGGTCTCTGTCTCCTTTTTCAGACCCCACCCCCCATCTCCCACCACCTCCTCCTCCTCCTCCTTCTTTACTGTCAGTAGTCTCCCAGAATTTATAAGGTGCAAACATTTTTATCAATAATCACGTCAATATGTTTGACTGCTGTTGCTAAAACCGCCCAGATGTTACTACTTAAAGGTTGGCAGGTATGTCTCAAAGTAGCACTAAAACTCATTATGAAACTTTATTTTTTATTCCAATTACCAGTCTATCTCATGCATCTTTTTTTCAGTATATTTAAATATCATTACATAACATTATGACCTATGAGGGTTGCTGCTGGCACTGGAAGCTGAAAACACAGGCAGCATAGAGCACAGTGTGCTCTGGACTCTGGGAGCGAAGGAGGACCGGAGGAAAGCAAAGAGGACCATGACCAAGGCCAAAGCCATGGAGACCATTAGTGTCCCCGTCATCTCTGAGGAGAGAGCAGGTTGAAGGGGGGGTGGGGGGGTTTGGGGGGGGGCATCTGCGGCCGTGTGCCGTCTGCTGCTGACTGAAGGCCAGTCTGCTGGCACCTGTTAACCCCCCCCTCCAGGACCCGCCCTGGGACAGCTGCTGTGGAGTGTGGATGGAGTGTGCGTGCGTGTGTGTGTGTGTGTGTGTGTGTGTGTGTGTGTGTGCTTGTGTGTGCCTGTCTGTGTGTGCTTGCGTGTGTGCATGTTTGTGCATGTAGTTGTGTGGGTGTGTGTGCGTGTGTGTGTGTGTGTGTGTGTGTGTGTGTGTGTGTGTGCACCCCTCTGAGTGACTGTGCAAGCACGAGTGTGTGTGAGAAAGTGAGATGGATTGGAGTGTGGGGCAGATGGGGCAGGGTAAACAGTGTCAAGGGGCAGGGCAGGTCCCAGGGTCTTTGGGGGGTGGGGGCACACACACACACACACACACACACATCGTCACACAGGGCCAGGACAAAAGGCGAAGCTGGCCAGCTGAATGTCTCAGGGCCACAGACA
This sequence comes from Setipinna tenuifilis, assembly GCA_030347295.1. NCBI lineage: Eukaryota > Metazoa > Chordata > Actinopteri > Clupeiformes > Engraulidae > Setipinna > Setipinna tenuifilis. The sequence continues at coordinate 3,927,253 of CM059268.1, read as the reverse complement.
ATCCGGCGGACAACAATGGCATTGTGGCGCACACACACACACACACACACACACACACACACACACACACACACACACACACATGCACACACATGGCCGTAGACATGGGAAGCAGCAGCTCAGAGTGGCCCAGACGCATCAGCTGGGCCTCACACAATAGGGGGGAGGAGGCGGGGGGGGGGGATTGCCACTGTGTGTGAGCCCTGCAATTAAACTTAATGACACTGATAGGCACAGGCACTAAATAGGGAGGCAGCGTGCATCCTGACGAGGACTCTCTTCTCTGTGGTGCGGACTTCTCTTTCTGGCCAGGGTCGGAAAATAACTCTCCATCGCCATCACCATCACCAACACAGCAGGGCTAAATACCCCCCTTATTTAGCCTGAACTACTGCCTGTGTGTGAGGAGTTGGGAAGTGGGCTAGTGTGTGTGTGTGTGTGTGTGTGTGTATGTGTGTGTGTGTGTGTCAGTGTCAGGGAGAGAGGGAAGTGTGTGTACCACAGAGCACCTCTGATTGTGGAGTGGCGGTGGGTGTGTGTGGCTGCGTGCGGGTCTGCTTGGAGCCGTCTCCGTGTGCGATCCCCAGAAGCCTGTTATTACGGAGCCTGGGGAGGGGAGGGGTGTGCTGGGGAGGGGGGGGGGGGGTGGTGGGACGCACGGCGCGCCTCTCTGGAACCTCCACAGGCTGTTATCTGCGACCTGCAGCCCTCAATCTGTACGCAGCCTGCCACACACACACACACACACACACACACACACATACACACACACACACACACACACATCTGTACGCAGCAGAAGTGCAGTGCAGCGGCAGCCCTTTAAACATCCCTTCTCCCAACCTTGTTATAAACTTAAGACCCCCCCTCACACACACACAGACGCACACACACAGACGCACACGCACACACACAACTTCCATCGTCCCCAACATGTTATTGTGACATGTTGGGGTAGGAAAGTGCTGACGTGCCATCAAAGGTTCTGGAGTCTTCTAAAGACAGGGCACCGTAATAGGTTACTATGGCAGCAAGCGTTCGCAGTTCCGGTCTGCATAAATGGGAGTGTCACATGACATCACAACATAAACTTTTTATTTTGATGAGTTATAATTATTATACTTTCTAAAGTTATAATTATACTCCCTCTCTGGTGTCACAGGGTTAGGACAGTGGGTCACTCCCATAATGCTGTGTCATTTATATATTTTTCTTTTGTGTCTATTGTTAGTGTGAGCATCGGCTATTGTTCTGTTTGTGTATTATGCTGGTTTAACTCCCTCATAAGTTGAGTAAATGAGTGTTTTATGCAAGTGTCCATACCAGAGTACATCAGTATAACTTACCTGTTGTCTCCCCATTATGAGTTAGGAAATATAATCATTTAAATCACCTTATTAATGGTAGCATTGGGGCATAAGGGCTGCCTTTAAGTCATGCCATCGTTCTCACAGAGTTGTGAGCTGGTTGAAATTGAGTTTCTGTCGACGCTGCTGCCCTATGGCCTTCTGTCCGTCCCGCTGGCCGGCTCAATAAAGTCAGGCTGGCTTCATAAAGTCTGTCTGCATTTGCTTTACCGCTTTTCCGAAGGTCATGATATATACTGTGACTGCAACTTTTGAAAAGTAATTTATCTGCCCTGTCTGTCTGTCTCTGTTTCTCTCTCTCTCTCATACACACAAACACACACACACACACACACACACACACACACACACACACACACACACACACACACACACATACCTGCAGTAGCATACTACATACTTGCAGAAGTATGACTCAGTGTCGGATACGTGTAGCAATAACTCTCGCTACTAGATTACTTTCCCAAGGCTTCATTTCCTGCCTTGAGCAAGCCTATGGGAGGGCGTGGCTAAGCCCACACACACACACACACACACACACACACACACACACACACACACACACACACACACACACACACACACACACAGACGACCTCCGCAACTTGATGACTCAGGAGTTGACAAACACCTTGTAAAGACAAAGATAGTACACCTGTGGGACTGCTCAGCACCATCAGTCAGTGAGTCCCATATGCTATATGACAGAGTCAGGCCAGTGACTCATAAGGTAAACTGTAAACAGGTAATCTCAGAATCTTACAGCACAAACACATTGGCTATCAGTGACCCTGACAGGACAGGCATCGTTAGTATTACAATTTGCCAGAGAGAAAAAAAGTACCGCACACTCCCGAGTTGTCAGTGAAGAGGTTTTTAATGTGACAACATTTCGGCCTTCGGCCTTCCTCAGGTCACGTAACGTAACGTTTTTTCTCTCTGGCAAATTGTTTATTGAGTTGCCAGCACCTCCGTCTCTGGTGTGCGTCTTGCACTTCAACTAATCTTTAGTATTACAGTCATCAACACCAGTCTGTCTACAGCTCTAGAGTCTGCAGGTGGTGTTATTATTAAATTAGACTTGGGTCCTTCTAAATGTTTGTAGAACACAGTAATGTGTTCTACAATGTCTTACAGTAATGAAACCCAACTCTTTAACGATAACCATATATTGCACTTTGAACAGAGCTTCAACAGGTAGCGTATTTATAATGTGAGCTTTGCTAGGTACGTTTATAGGGGACCTTCAAAGCACACAGTGACCAGTACATCAGTCTGTCTGTCTGGGTTATTGTGCCCTGGAGGTCAGACGCACACGAGGCTGGGGTGTGAAACGCCTGGGTCCGAGCCAGTGTAAGACATAGCACATTATGATGTGAGGCTCTGAAGAACAATTTTTTTTTTTTAAAGTATATTTTTGGGCTTTTTTGCCGATAGGACAGTGAAGATGGTGACAGGAAGTGAGTGGGAGAGAGAGAGATGGGGTAGGTTGGGAAATGACCCAGGCCAGATTCAAACCTGGGTCCCCATAGGCACTTGCCCATTTATGGTATGGGTGCCCTACCCCCCTGTACAATTTCTAATATGAAGGGCCTTTGAAGTTATATACAGTTGTGGTCAAAAGTTTACATACACTTGTAAAGAACATATTGTCATGGCCCTCTTGAGTTTCCAGTTATGTCTACAACTGTGATTTTTCTCTGATAGAGTAATTAGAACAGATACTTCCTTGTCACAAAAAACATTCCTGAAGTTTGGTTCTTTTATGACTTTATTATGGGTTAACAGAAAAAGTGACCAAATCTGCTGGGTCAAAAATATACATACAGCAACATGAATTAATATTTTGGGTGATTTAGAAAGTTGTGTCAATGAAATGAGCTTCATATCATGGTCTTTTAACTTCCTGTGAGTGATTATGAGTGACTATAGCTGGTGACTTCTCTGAGGCCTTTAAATAGAGCTTATTGGATACAGACACCCACAAACACTACAATGGGAAAGTCAAAGGAGCTCAGCACGGATCTGAAAAAGAGAATCATTGACTTGAACAAGTCAGGAAAGTCACCTGGAGCCATTTCAAAGCAGCTGTAGGTCCCAAGAGCAACAGTGCAAACAATTGTTTGTAAGTATAAAATGCATGACACTGTTGTGTCACTGCCACGATCAGGAAGAAAATGCAAGCCATTACCTGCTGCTGAGAAAAAAAATGGTCAGGAGGGTGAAGAGTCAACCAGGAACCACCAACAAGCAGATCTGCAAAGAATAACAAGCTGCTGGGACACAGGTGTCAGTGTCCACAGTCAAGCGTGTTTTGCATCACCATGGTCTGAGAGGGTGCCGTGCAAGAAGGAAGCCCTGGCTCCAAAAGCAGCACCTTAAGGCTCGACTGAAGTTTGCTGCTGATCACATGGACAAAGATAAGACCTTCTGGAGAAAAATTTTGTGGTCAGACGAAAGAAAAATCGAGCTGTTTGGCCACAATGCCTAGCAATATGTTTGGAGGAGAAAAGGTGAGGCCTTTAACCCCAAGAACACCATGCCTACCGTCAAGCAAAGTGGTGGTAGTATCATGCTGTGGGGCTGTTTTGCTGCCAATATAACTGGTGCTTTGCACAGAGTAAATAAGATAATGAAGAAGGAGGATTACCTTCAAATTCTTCATGATAACCTAAAATCATCAGCCCAAAGGTTGGGTCTTGGGCGCAGTTGGGTGCTCCAACAGGACAATGACCCCAAACACACATCAAAAGTGGTAATGGAATGGCTAAATCAGGCTAAAATTAAGGTTTTAGAATGGCCTTTCCAAAGTCCTGACTTAAACCTCATTGAGAACATGTGGATAATGCTCAAGACACAAGTACATGTCAGACACCCAACAAATGTAACTGAACTGCACCAATTCAATCAAAAGGAATGGTCAAAGATTCAACCAGAAGCTTGCCAGAAGCTTGTGGATGGCTACCAAAAGTGTCTACTTGAAGTAAAAATGGACTAGGGACATGTAACCAAATATTATCATTGCTGTATGTATATTTTTGACCCAGCAGATTTGGTCACTTTTTCTGTTAACCCATAATAAAGTCATAAAAGAACCAAACTTCAGGAATGTTTTTTGTGACAAGGAAGTATCTGTTCCAACCACTCTATCAGAGAAAAATCACAGTTGTAGACATAACTGGAAACTCAAGAGGGACATGATATTATGTTCTTTACAAGTGTATGTAAACTTTTGACCACGACTGTAAGTGTTCAACACAGATTTTTCACTCTCCATGGAACCATTCAGAGATTTAAAGAACCATTTAGTCACCTTTATTTTTTGTAGTGTGGAGGTCAGGCGTACCTGAGGCTGGGGTGTGAAAGCCCTGGGTCCGAGGCAATGTAAAAGATAGCATGCCGATATGTATTAGTTTAGTCAAAAGAGAGCTTGCACACCACTTATGCCGATTCAAAAGCAAGCACTGTAAATACACTAAACCCCCCCCCCCAAAAAACACAGTCAGACCCTGTGACCCTGACTGTGACTGAAAACGTTTTGCACTTTTTTTTGTTGGTGTTGTCAATGTATTAGTGAAAATACTTACTGTTGCATCGGCATAAGTGGTGTGCGACTTCTCTTTTGACTGTTCCCGCCAGGCCCTTAAAGTTAACAAAGGTGCGATACCTCCTCTGGAATGAACATGCGCTGTTTGACGTGCCAGATAAACCTTGACACATAGGGGAAGATCACAGCAGTAGGCGCTGTGAGGGTCCCGATAGCTCCCCCCCTTAAACACACACAAGACATGTTTGTAAGGTCAAAGTCTCTTTCACTGACAATTCTGCCAATAACACAATGCTGTTATGTCAGTGTGCAGACCTAGGGGGGATGGTGTTGTTGCTGTTTCTCATAGACCACCACCACTAACGATGACACACAGAGTGTAACAAGTGCAAAAAAACAGTGCAAGTCAGTACATCAATAAAGACCAAAAGCTCAAGTGAGTTACTCACCTAAAATGCTCCTTTTTCGTCTTTTGTAAAAATGTCCTCAGTGGGTTACAGAAATATTACAGTTGGCCATTGGAACTAAGCTACCAGTAAATGCATTTGAGAATGTCACAACCGCCATAGTTTTCAGGAAGTTGAGGATATATCGCCATCTAGTGGTTAGATTCTGACTGTACAACAGGGTCCGGAACAGCATTTATAATCTGTGTTTGTGGTAGACCACATTTTACAGATATGCGCTCTGTCAAGAATCAAGCATCAGCAGTCTGACATCAGTATAGTCAATAGTCAGTTATGAGAAGAACAATAATGCTAACTTAATAACTTAAAATAACTTATATTACTTAATAACTTATAAATACTAAATAGCACATAGCTCATACTCAGTCCAGCTCTGCTAACCATTATGGGCCCAGTCAGCCACTAAAACATGTATGTGCACACCACCAGACCACAGATCACACACAGGGCAACCCTATTACACACTTGCAGTTGAAATGGGCTTTGTGTGTATCATTGAAGTGAGTGTGTCTGTATTATTGTACTGATGCATGTAAATGATAGCAAAGCTTCACCTGAGCCAGAGATTGCACTGGACCTCAGCAGGGGCATATGGACCATTAGTGTGTGTGTGTGTGTGTGTGTGTGTGTGTGTGTGTGTGTGTGTGTGTGTGTGTGTGTGTGTATATGTACGTGTATTTTCTTAATATGTACACAAACTACACATCCCCTACCCCTACACATCCCTTACACTACACACCCCCTGCCACATACATCACTAATTCTACACATCCCCTACCCCTACACATCTACTACCCCTACACATACCCCACCCCTACACATCGCCCTAGCCTACATTTTGTCTTACCTTCCACATTACCCATACACCTCCCCTACCCTACACATCCCCTTAACCTCACACATCGTCTTACCTTACACATCCCCTACCCTTACACATCCCCTACCCCTACATATCACCTACCTTACCCTATCCCCTACACTACACATCCCCTACCCTACACATTACTTATTCTACACACCACCTACACTACACACCCCCTACCCTACACATCACTAATTCTACACATCCCCTACCCTACATATCACCTACCACACACATCTCCTACACATCCCCTACCCTACACATCACTTATTCTACACATCCCCTACCCTACACATCACTTATTCTACACATCCCCTACCCTACACACTGTATCACCTACCCCTTTATATCCCCTACCTCTACATATCATCTACCCTACACACCCCCTACCACACACACCCCCTACCACACACATCCCCTACCCCTACACATCCCCTACCCCTACACATTACTTATTCTACACATCCCCTACCCCTTCACATCCCCTACCCTACAGACCCCCTACCCCTACACATCCCCTACCCTACACATTACTTATTCTACACATCCCCCACCCTTACACATTGCCTACCCCTACACTTCCCTTAACCTACACATTGCCTTAACTTACACATCGCCTTCTCCACCCCAGCACCCCTCCCCACCCCACTGGACTAATCGCTGGGAAATTCATTTCAGTGCAATCTGCCCCCAGACCTCTGTGTCCCGGCCCATTGCGTCCATCTGCATGAAATAGCCCACATTAGCGGGCGGGAGGGAGGGCCGAGAGCCAGGCCATACGTCTGTCTGGACGCTAGCGCACTGCACGCCATCAAGCTAGTTTCCATTTCCATGCAGTCTCTTGTGTGTGTGTGTGTGTGTGTGTGTGTGTGTGTGTGTGTGTGTGTGTGTATGTGTGTGTGTATGTGTGTGTGTGTGTGTGTGTGTGTGTGTGTGTATGTGTGTGTATGTGTATGTGTGTGTGTGTGTGTGTGTGTGTGTGTGCATTACTCATGAACATTAAAATACACTTTACACATTTCGGATAACTGCTCGTGCTAGTGCTCCATTCCCCTTCCCATCACATAAGGGGACAGCAGGGTTCAGGAGGGGGAGGGGTGTGTGTGTGTGTGTGTGTGTGTGTGTGTGTGTGTCTATTGGGGGGGTGTCCTGTTCGAGGAAGTGTTAGCACCATTACACTGTTGGAATTTTATCTCATAATGTGTTTAATATGACAACATCAAGCACAAAAACACACAGAGGGACACACAGTTCATTCAGCAAAGACGTCAATACACATCTGGAAGATTTCACTCACTTTGCGAGACACGCTGTAAAGATTAATTTCAGTCTGTTTCCTTCAAGCTCCATAGCTGCTCACTGATGTGTGGCAAGGAATGCTGTCTCGCTAAACTGCCATTATGGCGTTTGCAATCATAATGCTTCCTGGAAAGTAATAGCAAATTTAAAAGGCAAGTAATAATCATCAATACAAAGCACAATGCTTAATTGGGTCATCATGACCACATTAGTTTGTACCTCTGTGATGGAGTGACCATCACTAGAGTTGTGGGTGTGCTCTGACTGCCATCCCAACGAGCCTGGCTCTTTGGCGTTGCGGTCAGAGTACACGTTTGGCACCCGGGAGACCCGGGTTTGAATCCCGGTGGGGCGACTTCTCCTCCCCTTCACTACAAATGGTGTCAGAAGTGGGATGGCTTGCCGTGAGGTCATCGGAGGCGCAGCATGGTGTGAGGGACCCACTGTGTGTGTGAAGCGCATGGCGTGAGGGACACCGTGAGTGTGTGAAGCGCATGGCGTGAGGGACCCCGGTGTGTGTGAAGCACATGGCTGCGCTTCCCGAAGGGGAAGGTAGTGTGATGGAGTGACCATCACTAGAGTTGTGGGTGTGCTCTGACTGCCATCCCAACGAGCCTGGCTCTTTGGCGTTGCGGTCAGAGTACACGTTTGGCACCCGGGAGACCCGGGTTTGAATCCCGGTGGGGCGACTTCTCCTCCCCTTCGCTACAACCTCCATTTGCTGAGAGAGCTGAATAAGTCTATTAGCTCCATAAACATAATGAAGGCACATGGTTTCAATGGTGCTGTAAGAGCCAAATGAAGAAATTTATTTTTTATTAATATAATTATTTTGTTACATTATTAGAATGCACGCAATGCACACATGATACAATGTAGTATAGGTCATGTGACATGTGTGATTTTTCATTTTAGAAGGTCGGGTGGAGGTGATACAGTTTTCTGACCGCACGCACCAACCCACGAGAGAACCACCGACTAAGTTAAAGTATAGAACTAAAGAAATTGTTTTGTTTTATATTTATATTATATAGTTTTGTTTCTATTTCATTAGTAAACTTTTTTAAACGAAGATTTTTTGAGTTGGAAGATTTTGTCGCGTCAGACTGGTTATTATTCACCCGCTCCATGAGTGGCATGCAAAGCTAGAAAGAACTGCCACTACAGTGTGTGTGGTAATAAGTGAGTAGGTGCCTATGGTGGGATGGTCATTAGGTGCCTGTCTGGTCTCTCTGTGCTGGTGATGGGATGATGTTCTTTATGGGGGTGATGATGGCACAGGGCTGAGAGCAGTCTTTCCTTTTCTCTTCTCTTCTCTTCTCTTCCCTTCTCACTTCTCTTCTCTTCTCTTCTCTTCTCTTCTCTTCTCTTCTCTTCTCTTCTCATCCCTTCTCACTTCTCTTCTCTTCTCATCCCTTCTCACTTCTCTTCTCTTCTCTTCTCTTCTCTTCTCTTCTCTTCTCTTCTCTTCTCATCTCTTTCAGAGAAGTCTTTGTTTTCTTCCTCTGTCTGTCTCTCTCTCTCTCTCTCTCTCTCTCTCTCACACACACGCACACACACACATACACACAGTTGTAAACAATATACATTTACAGTAATTAAATGCCTAAACACATTCACAATGCCTTGCATGTGCAAACACAGAAACATATACATACAACTTGCACATATGACACAGTTGTTCCCTCAGACCCTTGCTCTCTTTGCAGGAGAGAGATGGATAGAGATAGAGAGAGAGATAGAGGAAGAGAGTGAGAGAGAAAGAGAGAGAGAGAAGGAGAGAGAGAAAGAGAGAGAGGGAAAGAAAGAGAGATAGAGAGAGGGAGAGAGAAAGATAGAGAGAGAGGGGGGGAGAGAGAGGGAAAGAGAAAAAGACAGAGAGAGGGAGAGAGAGAAAGAGAAAGGGAGAGAGAGAAAGAGAAAGACAGAGAGAGGGAGTATGTGTATGTTTACATTTTGAGGAGCATGCCCTGGAGGAGGATTGAGTATGCGTGTGTGTGTGTGTGTGTGTGTGTGTGTGTGTGTGCATGTGTGTCTGTGCGTGTGTGTGTGTGTGCATCAGTGTTTCAGTGTGTGTGTGTGCATGCATGTGTGTACGTGTGCATCTATATTTGAGTGTGTTTGCGTTTGTGTATGTGAGTGTGCATGCGTGTGTGTGTGTGTGTCTGTGTCTGTGTGTCTATGTTTGAGTGTGTGTGCGTGTGTGTATGTGAGTGTGCATGCGTGTGTGTGTGTGTGTGTGTCTGTGTGTCTGTGTTTGAGTGTGTGTATGTGTGTGTGTGTGTGTGCATGTGTGTGTGTGTGTGTGTGTGTGTGTGTGTGTGTGTGTGTGTGTGTGTTTAGCTGGCAGTTGCTAGTCCTCTGTTTGCTTTAGTGCAAGGCCTGTAAAACGGCGCTGGTTTGGACGGTGATGTATGTGGGTATGACGATGGTGTGCAGTATGTTATGACAACTAGAGAAGGGGGGAGAGAGGAGGGGGGGAAGAAAGAGAGAAAGAGAGAGCGAGAGAGGGAGCAAGAAGAGAAAGAGAGAGAAGGAGAGGTGGGTTAGGAAAGAGAGAGAGGAAAGTCACGAGTTGAGGAAAACATAGGGAGATAAAAAAGAGGATGGCTTGAGGCCAGTGAGAAAATAAAAAACGAAGAGGAGAACGAGCGAATGGTGATGAAGGAGACCAGAGAAGAGAAAGAAACACAGCTCGGATACTCTGTCTGTTTCTAGAATAAGCTGTCTGTTTGTTTAGAATGATCTGTTTGTTTCTAGAATGAGCTGTCAGTTTGTAGAATGAGCTGTCTGTTTCTAGAATTTACTGTCTGTTAACCTTTTCCTCTTTTTTTTGTTCTTTTCCTGAAAACCACAGCAAAGAGGTGAGAACCCCTCCTGCTCTCAGTGTGTGTGTGTGTGTGTGTGTGTGTCTAAGTGTAGTCTGCTGCATGTCTGCGAGTGTATGTAGGTGTGTGTGTGTGTGTGTGTGTGTGTGTGTGTGTGTGTTTGTGTGTGTGTCTAAGTGTAGTCTGCTGCATGTCTGTGAGTGTACATAGGTGTATGTGTGTGTGTGTGTGTGTGTGTGTGTGTGTGTGTGTGTTTGTATGTGTGTGTGTGTGTGTGTGTGTTTAAGTGTAGTCTGCTGCGTGTCTGTGAGTGTACGTAGGTGTATGTGTGTGTGTGTGTGTGCATGTGTGTTTATGTGTGTGTGTGCATGTAGCTCTGGGGCGACTGCTCTGTCTCATTACATGCACAGCACAGCCCTGGTGGCAGTGCTCTCTCGCTCTCTCGCTCGCTCTCAGATCCATATGTAAACCATTTCCCCCCTCCCCCTCCGCCCCCCCTCCGCCCCCCGCCCCCTCTTCCCAAAAGCCTGGGCTCATTAAGACGGCCTTTATGACAGGGCTCTACCTAAATGCCACGGATTTTTCCATTCCCCTTCCCAGCACACACACACACACACACACACACACACACACACACACACGCACACACACACACACATATGTGCACTCCCATCCAGAAGCAGGGAGTGTTTAGCCACACAAGTGAAACCCCTTCTCCTCGGCGTATGGGAAAAATCCAAATAGTGATCCACAGAGGCACTCGAGAGCTTTTCAGAATGCACTATCGCACCTCTCGCCCTGTTCGTCACCTAGAACGGGACTCACAACCACAGCACACCAACAGAACCGCAACCAGTTTGTCACACCGATAAAGTCAACACAGCCTTCTTTGATCGTCCACACTAGTCTGGAAATGCATTTTGCTGGAGAAACTTTGTATTTCTACACATGCAGGGATGCCTGAAATGCAATATTTTTCTTAACTTGTTCATCTGAGAACTTTTTCACATACCTTTCTTTTAAAAAAAACCCCCAAAAAAACCCTTGCTGGTAATTCATAAAAGACCCCACTAGGTGGCAGTACAGACGTTGACAAAAACATGTTGTGTGACACCGCTGCCCCCGCACTCATTACAAGTTCGCAGTGATTCCACCGGGAGGGCACTGGGGCCCTTTAAGCGCCAATTTACCGAATTATCTCCCTCTATAATTAAATATCCCAAATTGAGCCCACAGAAGAAATAAACCGCTAACCAGTCGGGATAGATTAATGCACCATAGAATTACCACTTCTATCTGCGCCACTGCCACCGCGCATCATCCGTTTGTTTACGTCTACTCAAAGAGTAGAAGGGGGACATGTGCATGTGATCTTTGGTGAGACCCTTCTCCTTGTGGGAAGCGGGAAGAGCAGGCGAGGGAGGCCTGAGGTTTTATTCCATGGAATACTGGCGTTCGGAGACGCGCGCTGCTCTGCTCTGCTCCGCTCAGGAGTGCTGCTGCCGCCGCCGCTGCTCCGCGCGCTGCTTCATTCCTTTATGATGTCATAGGGTTGTTATGGACACATGCACCCTTTCGCCCCGCCAAGCGGCCCGCTCCCGCTCCCGCTCCCCTCGCATTCCAGGGTTTCAACATGCCATGTCTTTGAGTACGCCGCCAAAAAACAAGGCTCGCTCAGAGATGGAGAGGTGGAATAAGCGAGAGGGAGAGGGAGAGAGAGGGAGGGAGAGAGAGAGACAGAGAGGCAGAGAGAGAAAGCGGAGGGAGAGGAAGAAAAAGAGAGAGGGGTGGGTTGGCAGTAGACTGCGTAAGAACAGAAAGAGTTCAGATTGCAAAATGGTTCATTTTAGTCGTTGGATCTTTTTTTGTGGTCTTTTTTCCTCTTCATTAAGAAAGGAAATGAAATCCACCAAAAACCCCAAAAAGCCTTTTCTCTTGAAAGTGGGGACGTTTGACCAGAGAAAGCGAGAGAGAAAAAGAGAAAGAGAGAGAGAGAGAAAGAGAGAGAAAGGATTTTTCTGCAGCAATGATTCGCTGCTGCAGCGAGAGAGCGAGAGAGCGGCCCATTTTATGACGGCCCTTCCCAGCCTTCCACTCTCCAGCGCCTCCAAACCAGCACATATGTTTCTGATAGACCTCCGCACTCCACAGCAGCTCAGCTCAGCCTCGCCTCCCATTCAGAAAGAGCACGAGAGAGAGAGAGAGGGAGAGAGAGGGAGAGGGAAGGAGAGGGAGAGGGAGGGAGAGGGAGAGGGAGAGGGAGAGGGAGAGGGAAGGAGAGGGAGAGAACTAGGAAAGAGGGAGGGAATGACGGATAGAGAGAAAAAGAGAGGAGAAAGAGGGAGCAGGACACAGCAGAAAGTGCCTGGTGACTGAGAAAGAGAGAAAGAGTGAGAGAGAGGGAGCGAGAGAGAGGGAGGGAGGGAAAAAGGAGGGGGGAAGTTTCCACTGAAAGACTAAACAGCTTATTTTCTCTGTGTGCCTCTCTGGGGCATTCTCTGAAGACTACTCAATCATACGAGCCTGCCTTTTTTTTCTCCTCTTTCCGTCCTTCTTTTCAACTCGCCCTTCTTTAACAGAAAAAAAACAGAAAGAAATGGCTTTCATTCATGGTCTTTTCCCGCAACCTTCAACTCAACTGAACTTCATCGCCATTTGTTTTCGTCCATCAGTTGCTGTTGGGGGGAATGCAACTTTGGCAGGGGCCCAGAGCCGGAGCCCAGAGCCCAGAGACACTGCATCAGCGGCGGGGGAGAGGAGCACGACTGCTCCCCTCTCTACCAGATGGGTATGGGGTCTGATCCCCACACATATGGGCCTGTCCTGCTACTGATGATGTCTTAACACACACACACACACACACACACACACACACACACACACACACACACACACACACACACACACGCACACATGCATACACACACACACACAAATACCCACGCACGTGTGCAAGTTCACGCTCGCACACACTCTTGCCTGCACACCCAAACCACACACGTCGCAAAGAGAAGCATTTCCACTTTTGCATACGCATACACACACAGCCAGAAACAAAACAGTATGTGCACATACACACACACACACATACACACACAGCCGTACACTATTAAACACCCACTCACACATACAAACATATGGACACACACACACACACACACACACACACACACACACACTCCCCATCTGCCAGACCAGTGTCTCCAGCACAATATAATCCTTCACACTTAATGTCCACACAAGCGCCATAAATCTCCCCAGTCTGGCGTGCAGACACACACACACACACACACACACACACACACACACACACACACACACACACACACACACACACACACAGGCAAATGCAATAGCTGTTGTGCTCCTGTGTATCAGGCCTCAATATTTGCAACATACGCGCATGTGTGTGTGTGTGTGTGTGTGTATACAAGTGTGTATGAATGAGACAGAGAGAGACAGAGACAGGGCGAGAGAATGTGTGGGGAGGAGTGCAT
>CM059268.1:3895886-3903386 GCA_030347295.1 Setipinna tenuifilis | reverse complement strand
AGAATCTTCTGGAAAAAAAGAGCGACTGGAAAAAAAGGAGAGGTGGGGTGGTAGAAAAAAAAACTCTCTCACACACTCTCTCACACTCTCTCACAGGGAAAAAAAAAGTACGGAATGGAATATTTTCTGTTTACATATTGCATAATTCCGGGAGAAGAAAGTATGTTTTTTTTTTCGCCGAGTGTCCGTAAATAGCAGCTCCTCATGCCGTGTGCATGCTGTGTGTGTGTGTTTGTGTGTGTGTGTGTGTGTGTGTGTGCATGTGTGTGTGTGTGTGTGCATCCATCAGATTCCATGAACTCTTTGCTATGGACTCTGCTACTTTGATCAGTGTCGTGGTCATTTAACTGAATTATGCTTTTCAGTAGTCTGAACAGCACCAAGCCACACAAAATGGGATTTTCCAATTCTAATTCCACCCACATACAGAGGTGGTTTCAAAAGGGATTCCAGTCACATTTTAGCCAGTGCTACTCAGTCTGACAAGTCAAACCACTCAAATGGAATTTCAAAAGTGTCTTTTCCATCATTAGCAATGTGAAACAAACTGTTACAAAGTGTCATTCTGAGAACCAGTAGAGACTGGCTAAGCGTGCTGAACTGAACGCATAGGCTAACCATGACCATAGACTCTTCTGTCCTCCTTTCTATTATATGCTCTTTACAAAGATGTGTTTGTGTAGACTTAGAGTATGCCTTTCCCTTCTCAATGTGTTTAGTGCTCTACACCAGGTTTTATAATATGATATTATATATATTATTATATTTTTATCATAATATCATTATAATATTTTCATGTCACATGTCAAGTTCTCATTTATTATTTCTAGCTTGGTGCAGTCAAGGCAGACACACACACACATACACACACACACACACACACACACACACACACTTTGCATTTGCACGTCACATGACCCAGGAAGTAAAAGAGCCCACCAGCAATGGTCGCTGGTTTGATTTACCCTCCTCCTGACCTGGACCCTAGTGTCCTTGAAGTGTCCTTAAAGTGTCCTTGACACTGAATCCCATACTGCCCCCACTGAGATGATTGGTGCTTTCCAGTGTGTGTGTGTGGGTGTGTGTGTGAGTGTGTGTGTGTGTGTGTGTGTGTGTGTGTGTGTGTGTGTGTGTGTGTGTGTGTGTGTGTGTGAGTGTGTGAGTGTGTGTGTGTGTGTGTGTGTGTTTGTGTGTGTGTGTGTGTGTGAATGTTACACTGAAGATTGTAAAACTCTAACTCTGTGTACTCTACTGAGTATATAAAGGAAGTTCATGTGCCATTTATCTGTTGTATTGTAAACAAAGACAGGAAGTGGATGTGGACAGGAGCCACTAATGTAAGCCTGAGTAACACAGCCTCTATACTCACATACATGGGCCAGCATTTACATATAAGATGCCATCATTGCTATTTTTATTTCAATTTAGAAAACATTTTGTGGTGAGGGAAACTGAAATATATAATGAAATGGCAAACAGAAACTGAAATGGCAATTATCTGATTTACAGAAACACAGCACACAGACTCAGTCATTGTTTTATAAATATTCCAGGGGAACATTTATATTTTATTGTAATATAATATAATATAATATAATATAATATAATATAATATAATATAATATAATATAATATAATATAATCAGCCATCTGTTTAGACATTGAAGCCCATCTCTCTGGCCAAATCCAGGATGCCAGGGATGGCCTCAAGTTTCTCCACAGCGTCATCAGGAAGAACGAGACCCCCTGTGCCATCATCATCATCATCCCCAGACCTCTCCTCCTCTTCCAGGCTCATGAGCTCATGAGCGCCCCCTGTGGTTGCCTGGAGCACTGCAGGGCACACTGGCACCATCCTCATCTCAGGGACGCTCTGGGCCTTGGCCTTAAGCTCCTTGTAGTAGGAGGCCATGCATCTGTGGTGCTCCATCATCCTCAGATACTCCTTCCTGGTGTAGTGGGAGCTGGAGCTCTGGGAGCCAGATGGGACCAGTCTGCAGGCCCCCATGGGGAGACCTCCAGGAGCTGCACAGGGGGAGGGAGTGGAGTTGACCCCCGCAGAGAGCATCCTTTCCTGGGCCACGCTGCCAGGCATCTGGGCTGTGGACTTCATCAGGGTCACCTTGTGCTGCTGACCATGCAGGACCTCAGCAGGGAGAGTGAAGTTCCCCACAAACTTAAGGGGTCCAAGCTCCCTCAGCAAGGCAGCTGCGTCATCAGATGTGGCGACGAGGTTGTTCACGTTTCTGAAGGGCTCCACTCTCTCAGCAGATGGCCCAGCGGAGGAGCAGATTGGGCCCACACGGGGACCAGCACGAGGAACAGCACGAGGAACAGCATGAGGAACAGCATGGGTCTGCCTCTGAGAGGTAGCAATGGCAGAGTACATCTCCTGCTGTTGTGCTCTCATCTGCACATATGGGGCTGGAAAGAGACAAATGCCTATGAGTTTTTCTGCTGTTGTTAATCTGTTAATCTGTCTAAACAGCGATTTATACACCTCAAAAAAGAGGATAAACAAAAGCTATTTATATTTCAGCTGTTTTGGCATTATTAAATTGACACTGATGTTCTTACCTGTTCTCACATATTCATATGGGTGCTTGAATTGGGGCCTCCAAAGTGGCGCCATGTTGAAATTCTCAGCAGTGTTAACACAGGGTAAGATTCTCCAAGAATGAGGCTGATGTTCAGTCCCAATCCAGGATCCGCCCTGATTGAAAGTTCTTGGACAGAAAGCCATTGAAAATGCGTAGAAATCCCTTTGATATCGCTGAGGTTTATCACAAGTGACCTGCCTGCAGCTTGTTCATGTAGGAAATGAGTAGGTTTTGGCAACATTCTAGTTTGAACATTCTACTTCACCAAAGTTCTAAAGCTTGAGATTCTAATGAAAACATTTTGGTTGCTTGGCGGTTATGATGTCACATAGAATGCTCAGAGCTGAAAGTGCAGCTCAGAGCAGCTGAACATATCAACTTATTACCTGGTACCTTTAGACTCTTTCAAACAGATCCAGTTGGTATGCTGTGACAGGCACAACTGGCCTTTCATTACATATCAGCCTACTAAGGATTTGACTAAACCGAACTGATGGAGAAATTGAAAAATAACCAAATAAACAGCAATAGACATATAGTTTTTTGGCCATTGAATGGAGTTAGTTCAAACATGACATGACAGAAAATAAAATAAGTTTGTTCTCTCTTGTGACTGGATGTGAATAATAAACAGATACTGAACCAGCCCAAAACTGAATTCCTTCGCAACACAGATTGCTGGAGACGGTTGCTTCACCAGTTACGAACAAAAAAAAGTCAGAGACTTTCCCTCCACCAGCCCGGCAGTGAGCTCCCCTGGGGACCATGGGGAACATTAGTGGAGCTCTCCACAGCACCCTGGTGGATCTCTCTGGCGCTACTGCACTATAACAGAGCTGGCCATGTGTGTCTCTGTCCTGTGTTCCTTTGCCAAACTGTTGAAGCACTTTAAGCTACATGGGTCTGCTAAGTGTAATGTAATGTAATGAATACGAGATAACTACAGAGAGCTCCAGCGATAAAGGAGAGAAAACAGGGATATGGAAGAGTGGTGAAAGAACAAAAAAGAAAATGAGAATCAGACTGAAAGAGAGAGAGAGTGAGTGATTGCGAGCAGTCACATGTGACCTTCCCTGTAATGGAGGAGATGTACCAGTAACTGCTATGGCATGGCAACTGCTACTCCTTGTTTTTGCCATTTCTTCTTTCCTACAACTTTGCAACAGTACAAACTGGGCACAAACTCCTCATCCGTCTTTGGCCGTGGGGTGTTGGCGGGGGCCACACATGAGACGTGTGTGTGATAAATGAACTGCCACCCACACCCTGCCACCCGTAAGACTAATGGGCACCACCAGAGCTGGAGCAGGAGCTGGAGCTGTGGCTGGGGTTGGGGCTGGGGTTGGGGCTGAGGATGGGGCTGGAGCTGGGGCTGGAGCTGGGGTTGGGGCTGGGGCTGGATCTGGAGCTGGGGTTGGCCCACCCCACCCCACACCACACCACCACCACCACCAGAGCAAAAGCTGGCCCACCACAGCACTGCTGTGGGAAGTATGGGTCCAGCTACGCTCTTTCCATGACACCAACCACCCACCCCCCCCCCCCCCCTCTCCAACAGCCAGCCTGGCACCCCCTATCACCCCCTAACAAACTCCAACAACCCCCCCCCCCCAACAACCCACAGCCTGGTACCCCCACACTCCAGCACCCCCCGTCCCCAACAACCCACAGCCTGGTACGCCCACACTCCAACAACCTGCCCCCCCCCCCCAACAGCCTGCCACCCCACCACCGACTACAGCCCTGTTGCACCCTCAAGGCCAATTCATATTCCAGGAGATCTGTGGCACTCAACAAAGAATGTCATTAGGGGTTGCTGGTTTTGTGGGTCAGGACTTGCAACAGAAACATCAGATGAGGTTGATTCAGGGGTCTGCCACCCACCACTGTGCCCCTGACAGAGGCACTTAAACCCAAGATGCTCTAGGGGACTTTCCATTTAGATAGTTCACTCTGTTTAAGTTCCTCTGGATACGAACATCAAGTTTTTTATTGTCATTGAACAATTTCGTTGCCTGTACAACGAAAGTAGACAGCAAGAGCACAAAGGTGATCTGATTAATGCCATGTAATATAATGTGATGTACTATAACATTAAAGTGACATAATTTCTGTCCAGTAAGGTGTTGCAGGGCTTCTCTTATACATTAAGAATAAAGGGGGTGCAGACATTATGATACTCTGACTGGGTAGCATGTCAAACGCTTGTGTGGGCTGGAGCGCTGTCCTGATTGTGATGTGGCTGTGTTTATTTTCATTCCATGATGAGATGTGGACCAAAGTTTTAAAATGTAAACAGATATTAGCTACGTTGCCATGGCCACCACCACAGCAGGCCCACCACAGCACCGCCTGCAACGCCAACCCTGCTAAGCTTTTTTCCATGACCCCCACCCCCCACCCCAGTACCCCCCCTCCCCCCAGTCCCCCCACCCTTACACCCCTGAGCTGGAGCATAGTGGGGAGTACATGTGTGTAAGTGGGTGTAGAAATGAGCCTTGTAAAAGGTCAGAAGTGGAGTTAGTGCAGGTTCACGGGAGGCTAGTAGTAGTGGAGGACACTTGCAGTAGTTTGGTAGGAGGCTGGAGGCAGTAGAGTGGTAGCTTGGTAAACCAGCTCCTCATACTTCCCTTCGTTTTGTACAGAGGGTCTGGCTGTGCTGTATTGAGAAACATTTTTATTCCTGGAGGTGTGGACCCTGCTGAAATTGAAAAAGATTGGATCTGCCTTTATCCAAACAATAACGTGAAAGAAGTTACAAAGCTTTCAGGAAACGAACAAACTAACTACTAACGCTCACAAACACTTGCTCTGTGCGCTGATTTGTCCAGGAGGGATTCTTGCTCTTACACCATCAGCTTACGAGTGGTGCTTTTCTTTTCTCATGTGCTCCCACTAAGCAGCTACAGTATTTTTCATGTCAAAAACAATAAGAAATACCCCCCCCCCCCCCCCCCCCCCCCCCCCCCCCCCTTATATCTCACACTCCCATTGTGGCTGGTAGGCTACTGTACTATACTCACCTAAGACACGGCTTGGTAGCTGTCAGTACATTTTTCTCATGGGATGTTTCCTGTCATGTTTTATGAGAGTTAGAGGTTTTAAACGGCTGGTAATGGTGTTTCAGTGTTTCAGTGTCAGTGCCAAAGGCACTTCTCAGAACACAGTTAGGCGTCCGACAGTCTAACCCACTCTAATCGACTACTCCATCACAGATACAGAGATGAGATAACACACACACAGACACACAGAAACACGCATACACACACACCCACACAGACACAGACACACACACACACTCACACCTACACACACACATACACACGTATACACACACAAACACACACACACTCACACACACACACACACTCACACATACTCTCTCTCTCTCTCTCTCTCTCTCACACACACACACACAGACACACACACCTACACACACCTACACACACACACACACACCTACACACAGACACACACACACACACACACGCACACACACACACACTAGTACTACTACCACTGATTACAGGGTTTCATTTTGTGCCCTCAGTCCTTGTTACATTAGAAAAACAGAAATGTTAATCTGTGAAATAGCTGTGAGGCAGTCCCATGTCTGATGAAGCTGCCATGGCGATCTGCTCTGGCATGTTAGTTCACCTCTGATTCACAGGCGTGATTTGTCACACCTTAGCTGCTATCATTTAAGGAGTTTGATACAGTCTGTCTACAGTACACGTGTAAGCTTAGCGGTGCGCTACGCTGCGGGTCCTAATTTAAGCACAGTGTCTCATCTGTGACCCTGAGGAACTGTGACATGTCGGGACATTTTTCTAACCCATCACTGTTTGTGCTAAGAACCGCACTGAGGATGGGGGTACCCGAAATATTTGCATTTTTTACACTGTAATTAGTTTGGCACCTGTGACACCATTAAAGCCTCTTTTTTTGCATGGGTATCTCCACTTTGATTCATTTCTTTGATTCTGGGTGCGAGCTTCATTTTGGCTTGATCCTGCTAAGAATCTTACTAATGGAAATAAGTTAGCAAACATATAGTGGGTATTTAAAGTGTTTTATTTGTCCTAGTTATTGTATGAGCTATTGGGCTTTAGACCTCTGTGACTCTGTGCAGCTTTGGGTACAAGTGTTAGCCTAGGGCTGCAACCACGCAAACAAGTTAGGATTTATGCATGTATGTGGGTCAAAGCCAGTGGTGCTAGTGGTGTTTGCTGTCATGTTTCATACAGCATCGGTCAGTGAGGTCTACACAAAGCTCAGCTCTGAACTCACTGTCATATGCTGCATTGCCCCTGTTAGTAAGGATGTGGTCGGGTTGCCAGGTGTGGTTGGGGTGTTGAAGTGGGCACCTTCCAGCTCCAGTAAGGCACAGACCTGGCCACCCTTCACCCTTGGCTCAGTCCCACAGCAAGAACACAGCACACACACAGCAGAACCTGCGGCGCTCTTACACTCGACACGGCACACACAGCAGTAACACTCGACACGACACCTGGGAGCAATAGCCTAACTAGCGCACACACACGCCTGGATGGTTTGCAGCATGTGTGTGTGTGTGTGTGTGTGTGTGTGAGAGTATGTGTGTGGTTGTGTGGTTTGTAGGCTTCAGTTGTTTTTTTTTTTTAGTTTTCCTGTTTCAGTGTGTATTATCCTGATACCTATCTTTAAAGTGTCTTGTGTTGTCGTCAAAGTGGGTGTATTTGTGTTTGTGTTGTGTGTGGGCATTACTGCATGGCCACATATCTGAGGTCTCCATCAGGGGTCATCGTCAGAGCAACCTGTACTCAGGGTGTCACAGAGAGGTCAGCCGGCTAAACAGACAGGATCACACGTACAGAGAAAAGGAAGAAACCACTGATGCCTAACATAACACAAACAATCT
>CM059268.1:3865886-3868386 GCA_030347295.1 Setipinna tenuifilis | reverse complement strand
GTCCACTCAGCCCGGATGAGGTGAGGAGGCTGCCAGCATCCTCAGCCATCCAGCACCAGCATCTGCTGTGTGGTCACCCAGCTCAGCCCCGCTGTGGTCAGGCTATCAGCCATCACTATTAGCCCAGAAGATGGCCTAACCAGCGACAGACACACACACACACACCAGCAAGACACACACACTTAGCACAAAGCACACCAGCAAGACACACACACACTTAGCAGAAAGCTCTTCAGGAAATGGAAATAAGTTCACACAGAGCTTCTCAGAACATGGAGTTTATCTTCAGGCCATCTTAGATTTTACTGTAAGTTTCCTCCTTTTTCTTTTTCTTTGTTTTCATTTCGGAGCGGAGCAAGAAGGACATCTGCACCCTTCTTAAAGGGGTATGTGTGTGTGTGTGTGTGTGTGTGTGTGTGTCTGCATGTGTGTGTGTGTGTGTGTCTTGAGGGGAATGTCTTTCTTGTGTCTCGAGTCATTTATAGCCCTGGCTGGCCTACTGGGTCTGGGCTGGAGAGAGGAACAGAGGGCTGAATGCTGAGGCTGTTTTGTGCATTCGCTCTTCAGATCCTCAGACACCCAGTAATGGGAATGGAGGTAGTGGAGAATCAGAGGCTGAGGCAGAGACGGAGGCTAAGGGCAGAAAATAGAGGCAGCAGAGAGAGGGACAGACTCAGACTCGACTCAGCTTGACTATAGTGAACCTCGCCGCCTCCAGCCTCCATCCTCCACTACAGTCCATGTCAGACTGAGACCGAGGCAGAAAATAGAGGCAGCAGAGAGAGTCACAGACTCAGACTAGACTCAGTGTGACTACAGTGAGCCTCTCGGCCTCCAGCCTCCACTTCAGCATCTGCTCCATTCCACCGTGGAGAGGCTGAGGAAGAGACTGAGGCAGAGGCCGAGGCTAAGTGCAGAAAATAGAGGCAGCAGTGAGAGGCACAGACTCAGACTGGACTCAGCTTGACTACAGTGAACCTCTCTGCCTCTTGTCTCCAGCCTCCAGCCTCCACTCCAGTCCATGGCTGAGACTGAGACCATGGCAGAAGATAGAGGCAGCAGAGAGAGGCACGGATTCAGATTCGACACAGGGTGACCACAGTTAATGGGGATGGAGGTAGTGGAGAATCAGAGACTGAGGCAGAGGCCGAGGCTCAGGGCAGAAAATAGAGGCAGCAGAGAGAGGCACGGATTCAGATTCGACACAGGGTGACCACAGTCAGCCTCCCTGCCTCTCTGCCTCCTGCCTCTTGCCTCCAGCCTCTGCTCCAGCCTCTGCTCTGCTCCTGTCCCTGGATTCCTCTGAGGCTTTGGCAGCCCAGGGCTCTAATCACAAGGTTTCAAAACTCTGTGCTTTTAAAAGTAGTGTGGCACAGTGTGTGTGTGTGCACACACACACACATACACACACACACACACACACACATACACATACACATACACATACACATACACATACACATAACACATAACACACAGACACATACACACACACACACACGCACACACACACACACACACACACACACACACACACACAGGCATGCATGCGTGTGCACACACACATGCACACATGTACAGACACACATGAAAACATGCTGCAAACTCACATACACATTCAAACATATATGCACACACATATCGTTAGCTTGATAGCATAATTGCCTAAGTCATTTTTTGGTCAAATTGAGATTTTTGCACAACTTTACTCCCCTACCACTTCTGCATCATCCTGTCTGTCTGCATATGTCATTGGCCAATCACAACACTCATAAAAGTAAAAAAAAACATAGCTGCCTAAGTCATTCATTTGACTTAGGCAGTTTTACCATTGGACTTAGGCAGTTTTTATACAATCAATTTGACTTAGGCAGATTATGCCTATGACTTAGGCAGTTTTACCATTGGACTTAGGCAGTTTTTATACAATCAATTTGACTTAGGCAGATTATGCCTATGACTTAGGCAGTTTTTCTGCTCTTCTCAGCCATTTTGCATACGTCAAAACTGCCTAAGTCACTTTTATTTGATAAAAAAAATGATGTTCGGTTTTGTTCTTTTTCCAAACTTTTCTCACATCTACATGAATGTTCTGTGAAAATATCAAGAAAAAATATGCATGTGATTTTTAGAAAATGTGTTTTTTCTTGTTTTCCAAAAACACAAAAAAATGACTTAGGCAATTATGCTATCAAGCTAACGATATGTACACACAAACTCACGTGCGTGCACACACACGCACACACACACATATGCACGTATGCACATACATGTTCACACATACTGTATATGTACACACAAACTGGCGTGTACACACACACACATATACACACACACACACACACACATATATGCATGCATACACATACACATTCACACATATATGTACAAACTGACGTGCACACACACACACACACACACACACACACACACACACAGACACACACACACACACGAAGGAGGAAGAGAAAGAAGAGGAGAAAGAAGGAGGAGAAGGAGG
>CM059268.1:3830864-3838364 GCA_030347295.1 Setipinna tenuifilis | reverse complement strand
CTCTCCATCTCTCTCTCTCTCCATTCCTCTGTCCATCTCTCTCTCCCCCTCTCTCTCTATCTCTCCATCTCTCTCTATTTCTCCATCTCTCTCTCTATCTCTCCATTCCTCTATCGCTCCATTCCTCTTTCTTTCCATCTGTCTCTCTCTATCTGTCCATTCCTCTATCTCTCCATCTCTCTATCCCTCTATCTCTCCATTCCTCTATCTCTCCATCTCTCTCTCTCTCCATTCCTCTGTCCATCTCTCTCTCCCCCTCTCTCTCTATCTCTCCATCTCTCTCTATTTCTCCATCTCTCTCTCTATCTCTCCATTCCTCTATCGCTCCATTCCTCTATCTCTCCATCTCTCTTTCTCTATCTCTCCATTCCTCTCTCTCTCTGTTCCTCTATCTCTCCATTCCTCTCTCTCTCCATTCCTCTGTCCATCTCTCTCCGCCTCTCTCTCTATCTCTCCATCTCTCTCTCTCTCCACCTCTCTCTCTCTCCACCTCTCTCTCTCTCCATCTTTCTCTCCACCTCTCTGTGGAGGTGTCTGTCTGTCCATCTCTCTCTCTGCCTCTCTCCATCTCTCCATCTCTCTCTCTCCATCTCTCCATCTCTCTCTCTCCGCCTCTCTGTCTGTCCATCTCTCTCTCAAGCTCTCTGCCTCTGTCTCTCTATCTCTCCATCTCTCTCCAGCTCTCTGACTCTATCTGTCCATCTCTCTAGCTCTCTGTCTTTCAATCTCTCTCCGGCTCTCTGTCTCTCCACCTCTCTGTCCATCTCTATCTCTATCTCTGTCTCTCTCTCTGCAGCTCTGTCTCTGTCTTTCCACCTCTCTCTCTCTCTCTGGCTCTCTGGCTCTCCATCTCTCTCCATCTCTCTGTCTTGCGGTCTCTTCATCTCTCTCTCCCTTTCTGTCATTCACTCTTTCACTCTCTTTCTCCATCTCTCCCTCACCATCTTGCTCTCACTCACCCTTTCTCACTCACCCTCTCTCTCTCTCTTTAACCATCTCTCTCTCACTTCCTCACTCTCTCTTTCTGTCATTCACCATCTCTCACCCCCCCTCTCTCTTTCTGTCATTCACTGTGTTTTTCATGCTCCACTATTCATTTCCTCTCTCTTTCCTGTCCCCTTCCTGTCTCTCTCTCTTTTCTCTCTCTCTCTCTCTTCTCTTTTCATCACTTCTACTTTTTCTCTTTTCCTCTCTTCCTTTCTTTTGTTCTTTTTCTTACTTATCTCTTCCTCTCTACCTTCTCTCTCTCTCTCTCTCTAAGCCCCTCTAACTTCCTAACTTCCCACCACCCCACCCTCTTTCTCTCTCTCTCTCTCTCTCTCTCTGTATCTCTCTTTCTCTCTCTCTTTCTGTGTCCAGTCTCTCTCTCTCTCTCTCTGTCTCTCTCTCTGTTGTGTTTTCTCTGGGTCGCCGGGCAGATTTGAGTGGAGCCGGGAGTCAGGCTCCGGTCGCCACGGCAGCGCTCAGATAAACAAGCGGCTTGTTGCCGGCGGCGACACGGAGACGGAGACAGACGGAGACAGACGGAGTGGAGTGGACGCGACTGGACGTGACGTGACGCGACTGGGCCGACGCTGACCAGCTGATAACGGCCCGCCGGACCGCAGACAGACCGGGGAACATTCCGGGCCCGGGGAAGCAGACACTCTGGCAGCACACACACACAGACAAACAGACACACACACAAATACACACAGACAGACAAACAGACACACATACACACATACACACACATACAGACAAACAGACACACATACACACACACACACAAATACACAGACAAACAGACACACACACACACACACACACATACAGACACACATACACACATACATACACACACACACACACACACACACACACACACACACACACAAATACACAGACAAACAGACACAGACACACACACAAATACACAGACAAACAGACACAGACACACACAGAAACACGGACACACACACAAACGGACACACACATACACACAAACACACACATACACACAAATGCACACACACACACACACACACACACAAACATATACAGTCATACACAGACATGTTTTTACATAAAAACACACATACACACACACACACAGATAGGCATACAAACATGCACACAGACATGTAATCTCTTATACACACACAAACACAAACACACACACAAACACATGCACAAAGGCATAGAAACATGAACAATCAATGTACAGTACGTGGGTGTGTGTGTTTTGCACGTATACACAGAGAAGCCATTGTAGCTACACACCCTAATGGCAAGTAAACATCCCCATACATTGCTTCCTACACATTCAAAGCCATTTGAATAAAATTCAAACACCCACATGCATGCATGCATGCACGCACGCACACACACACACACAATAAAAATGTACATACATGTATAGATACACAAAATACACCAACAGTCACACAACTGCAAGTCTGATAGATTACAGATTTTCCGCAACTGATGTAGGTGCAGGTATGTCACTGGTCTTATCAAGTTTATGACATTTCCAAAAAAATGAAAATGATACTGCATGCCTTTTCACAATGATAACAGGTGGACATGCTGACATCACACATGTCAGACACAAAGAGCAGCAAAGATGCAACTGCCCTTACCATCTCCTAACTCTGCCCTTACTCTGCCCTTACTCTGCCCTTACTCTTAGTCTTACTCTCCCTTTACCCCGTGCCCTTACCATCTCCTTACCATCTCCTAACCCTTACTCTCCCCTTACTCTCCCCTTACTCTCCCCTTACTCTCCCCTTACCATCTCCTTACCATCTCCTTACCATCTCCTAACCCTTACTCTCCCCTTACTCTCTCCTTACTCTGCCTTTCCTCTCCCCTTACCATCCCCTTACCATCCCCTTACCATCTCCTAACCCTTACTCTCTCCTTACTCTCCCCTTACCATTCCCCTACCCTGCCCATACTCTGCCCTTACCCTCCACTTACCCTGCTCTTACTCTGCCCTTACTCTCCTGTTACTCCTTTCCCTTACTCTGCCCTTACTCTGCCCCTGCCCTCTGTAACGATGGGTAGCCCGTTACCAGTTCACACCACACTATCGCTAACAAACAGCACGCAGACAAACATTTTAAACACAGCCATTTTGTTTGTTTACCACACGAAACATGAGCATGCATCTGGCGGTCACGGGAGCACAGCATCTGCAACACACAAACACGCAACAAACGTTTTAAAAACCAGCCTCAACCTCAGGGCTTGCCAATTGAATGTTAAGGAATATGGACATATAAACATTTTACTTTCGGCAAAACAATAGCAAAGTTACTTACCGTGCAGTTGCCTGTTTGCTTCCTGGGCTGAGAAAGAACCCTACCGTAGCCCAAGAGGGACAATTATAGTTTAGAGAGCCCACGTCAGAAATAGGCCTGATGCTAGGCCTGTGTGTGAAGAAGAGGGCTGTTTGTGTGTTTATGTATTTTATGGCATTTATGAATTATGTGATGTGTACATTTTAAAAACAAAGTATTTATTGTATTTCTACAGAGTAGTTACCTCCGCCAAGGAGGTTATGTTTTCGCCGGCATTGGTTTGTTTGTCTGTGTGTCTGTTTGTTTGTCTGTTTGTTTGTGAACAGTATAACCCGAAAAGTTATGGATGGATTTTGATGAAATTTTCAGGATAGGTCAGATGTGGCCTAACTTAGAACTGATTTGATTTTGGTGGTGATCCGGATAACCATCTGGATCCAGGAATTTTTTAATCAGTGAACTTACCAGTGTAGCATGGAATCTACAGAGACTTTTATTTTGAAAGGAGGGAATATAGGTTGATACGGAAATGAGGCTCCTGTTGCGTGTCAAGGGGTGTGTGAGTTTTTGGTTAGAGGGTTCAGTGAAAGACAGAGGAGAGTTAGAGCGGTAGTGGTGAGCAGCCCAGTAGTTCATGTTGGCAGTGGAAATTAGTTTAAGTACTTTCCTGCACCGACCAAGTTCGTGTGAGCATGAGTGAACGAACCCACTAGTTAACTACTACACCAGTAATAAAATGTTCTAACATGATTAATGTCTTTTAATGTCTTAAGGTGAGAATGACAATAAGGTGGAGACTTAAGCTGCCTTGGCGGAGGTCTGCGCTCTCTGAGTGCTTTTCTAGTTATACATAGTTTTGCATCACTTCTACGCTTTTAAGAAATGATTGATTTTTGTTTACTTCATGGGCTAGAAAAGCCATGGAAAACCACACAGCAGGTCGGTTGGTTTTGGAGGTGAGCTAAAGAGACAGGCGCACACAGGCAGACACACACACACACACACACACACACACACACACACACACACACATTAGTATTTCAATTTATCATGTGAAGCAAGAGGGGCCTGCTGATAGCACAACCATGCCAGTAACCAGTAACAAGGGACACACACACACACACACAAACAAACACACACACACACACACACACACACACACACACACACACACACACACACACACACATACACATGTCACACATCTACATATATCATATATCTACCGTACATATGTGTACATGCACACACACACACGCACACATACCCACCCACCCACACACACACATTCATATACACATACACATGCCACACATCTACACACCCACATGTACATATATCTACCGTACATATGTGTACATGCACGCACACACACACACACACACACACACACACACACATACGCACACACACACACACACACACACACACAAGCTGTGCCCCAGACCTAAAAGCTCCCATCTGTTTTCAATATCCTCACATAGCTCTACTACTCACTGTTACACAACCCTATGGACCTGTGCCCACACACTCATGGGCAACAAGGGTGACACACACACACATACAAGCATAAAGACACACACACATACACACAAATTCTGTCACACACACACACACACACACAGTGATAGTCGTACACACACAGAAACAAGCGGGCGCACACCCACACACCCACACACACACACAAACACACACACACACACACACACACACACACACACACACACACACACACACACACACACACACACACACCATCTATCTCTGTCTTTCTCCCAAGTTCTCATTCTTTCATTCCATGCCAGGGTAATAGAGAGAAAGTGAAAGAGACATATCTGTCTGAGAGCTGTGTTCACTTGACACACAGCAGACAATGATATAATGCTCTGTGTGTGTTAGAAGCCAAAGACAGACAGACAGACAGACAGACACACACACACACACACACACACACACACACACACACAGAATATGTTTTAGATGTGCAAGCACAAACTTGGAGAAGATAGAAGAGGGAAAATGAGCAGGATAATGCATGTCCATGTGAACACAGTCATAAAGGCAGAGCTACACAATGCCACCCAGGCCCTCCTGCACCCCCCCCCACACACACACACACACACACACACTCTACTCCACTGCTCCCCCCCACTCCTGGCTGCCACAGTTCAGCTCTTCCTCTATGACTGTGTTCCTGAGCCCCCCCACTACAGACCCTCCTGATCCCCCCCCCCCCCGAAGATCTCTTGACCATCCACCACCCCCCACCCCTCCCCTCCCACTCCCACTCCAGGCTCTCCTGGCCCCACAAACCCGCTGACCCAGATGGTAGGCTGTCCATTTCGGCTCAGAAACACAAACACATAACACATAACCCCAGAGTTTCAGAACCAGCAGCAGGCCGGTCTCAACCATCATCAGAGCTCAGCCCATTTACCCCAGACGCCCAAACAACCCCAAAACAAGCTCTGGGTCGAGGGGCCGACAAAGAGACAACAAATCCCAGTCCCATCGCACCGTGACCCCAAGAACCCAGAGGAGCAGAGCAGAGGACCCAGAGAAGCAGAGGCCCAGTCCTCCATAACCCCAGAGCACCATGGGAGCAGACCAGAGGCCCAGTCCTCTATAACTCCAAGAACCCAGAGGAGCAGAGCAGAGGACCCAGAGAAGCAGAGGCCCAATCGTCTGTAACCCCAAGAACACAGAAGAGCAGAGGCCCATTCCTCCGTAACCCCAAAGCACCATGGGAGCAAAGGAGAGGCCCAATCCTCTGTAACCCCAAGGCCCCATGGGATAGGATACAAGGATAGAGGGAGCAACCAGGAGCAGGCCAAAAGCCCAATCCTCCATAACCCCAGAGCCCCATGGGAGCAGACCAGGGCAGAGCAGGGCGGAGAGGAGCGGAGAGGAGTGGGGTGGGGTGGAGGGGAGCAGAGTGGGGGCCCAGGCCTCCATAAGGCCCCATGGGAGACGGAGCAACCAGGAGCAGACCAAAAGCCCAATCCTCCATAACCCCAGAGCCCCATGGGAGCAGACCAGGGCAGAGCAGAGGGGAGGGGAGCGGAGCGGAGCGGAGAGGAGCTGAGAGGAGCGGAGTGGAGTGGGGGACGCAGGCCTCCATAACCTCAGAACCTCATCGGAGCAGACCAGGGCAGAGCAGGGCAGGGCTGAGTGGAGCAGAGGGGAGTGGAGGGCAGCGGAGTGGGGGGGGGGTGAGCGGAGCAGAGCTGAGTGGGGGCCCACAGGAGCGGAGTGGGGTTGAGCGGAGTGGAGCGGAGTGGGGGCCCACGGGTCCCCAGGGCTGGCCAAGCTCACAGGAAGCCCCCGCGGTGCCCCTGAAATATGGCCGCAGCGCATGGGGGGGGGGCGAGGTGGAATAACAGCATCAGACCTCTCACATGTCAGGCAGTCTGGCAGAAGCAAAGGGGCTGGCAGGGTGGGGGGGGGTTCCAGGGAGATGGTTTGGGGGTGGTGGTGGTGGTGATGGGGGTAGAGATATGGGAAGGGGAGTGAGATATGGGAAGGGGAGGGGAGTGGAAGAGAGGGGAGGGGGGCAGATGGGAGGGATGGAGGTGGGAGGTGGAGGTAGGGGGTAAGTTTGGGGGGGTTACCTACACGAGAGATGAAAGGCCTGTAGAGAAAAAGGTCACAGAGACAAGAACTCCCCTATAGTGACACCCCCACCCCCCCCAAACACACACATACACACACACACACACACACACACACACACAAACACACACACACACACACACATACACACACACACACACACACAAAATATCACTGGGCCACAATACCATAAAAAGATTTCCCAGTAGTCAGTAGCAAGACTGTGTGTGTGTGTGTGTGTGTGTGTGTGTGTGTGTGTGTGTGTGTGTGTGTGTGTGTGCTGGCCTGTATGCGGTTCACGTGCAGTCCGACAGGAGCTTCACAGCTCTAAACCTGCAGATAATTTATAGCGCTGGCACCATGCCCCAGCCCAGCTCGCTGCCAAAGTGTGTGTGTGTGTGGGTTGTGTGTGTGCATGTGTGTGTGTGTGTGTGTGCATGTGTGTGCATGTGTGTGTGTGTGCATGTGTGAATGTGTCTGTGTGTGTGTGTGCATGCATGTGTGTGTGTGTGTGTGTGTGGCATGGAGTGTGACAGCCGCGGCGGCAGGCTATCGTCTTACCCCTGGCACAGCCCACGTGGCATCACGGCCACATGCAGATGGA
>CM059268.1:3808364-3818364 GCA_030347295.1 Setipinna tenuifilis | reverse complement strand
TAAACGCCAATAAACTAAAAATAAACAACAATAGTGTCACGACTCATATACTCTCTGCTCCTTTCATGTCGTCGTCTGTCCCCAAAACCTCACTGAGAGGCAGCCAGGCCGACGAGCCGAGTGCAGCACAGGCAGAGGGTGTAGAGCAGTGGTTCTTAACCTTGTTGGAGGTACCAAACCCCACCAGTTTCATATGCTCATTCACCGAACCCTTCTTTAGTTAAAAAAAAAATACATATATACGATTTTTTTTACTGGTGCACAAAATGAACCGTGCATTAACGGTTCCACTGAGGCTCCACCGAACCCCTGAGACCGACTCACCGAACCCCTAGGGTTCGATCTAACCCAGGTTAAGAACCACTGGTGTAGAGTGTAGAGTGCAGAGTGTATCACGGCATGTAGAGTGTATCGCGGCATGTAGAGTGTATCACGGCATGTAGAGTGTATCGCGGCATGTAGAGTGTATCACGGCGCGGTGAGAGAAACAATGATTTTGGGGGTTGCTGAGAGGTAGCCAGGCTGACGAGCCGAGCGCAGCACAGACAGAGGGTGTAGAGTGTAGAGTGTATCACGGCATGTAGAGTGTATCACGGCGTGTAGAGTGTATCATGGCATGTAGAGTGTATCACGGCATGTAGAGTGTATCGCGGCATGTAGAGTGTATCACGGCGTGTAGAGTGTATCGCGGCGTGTAGAGTGTATCGCGGCATGTAGAGTGTATCGCGGCATGTAGAGTGTATCGCGGCGTGTAGAGTGTATCACGGCATGTAGAGTGTGTGTAGAGGGTGTAGGGTGTAGAGTGTAGAGTGTATCGCGGCGTGGTGAGAGAAACAATGATTTTGGGGGTGTGTGTGTGATTCACACCTCTGTCTGGGAACAAAGGGAGACAGGAAAGAGCACCGCCACGCTGATTATAGGTGTGCCGTCTCACACACTTTACATTGTTGCCTTTCCCACACACACACCACACTGTCTCTTCGTCACATATCAGAGTCACTCTGCCAGCCCTCTCTCACACGTACACACACACACACACACACACACACACACACACCGCAGCACAGACCAGCGTCTCCTACACTGCGCAGACAAGCGCCTCCTAGTCACATATCGCAGTCACTCTGCCAGCCCTGGAGAATGAATACACATAATTATAATGACATCTTATTCATGCTTTCATTTGGACAGGCACACACACACACACACACACACACACACACACACACACACACACACACACATACACAAATATAATTATAATGACATCTTATTCATGCTTTCATTTGGAATACACATAATTATAAATACATCTTATTCATGCTTTCATTTGGAATACACATAGTTATAATTACATATATAACTATGTAAGAGAGAGAGAGAGGGAGACAGCGCTAGAGAGAGAGAGAGAGAGAGAGAGAGAGAGAGAGAGAGAGAGTGCTAGGCAGAGAGAGTGCTAAGGGGAGGGGGGGTGCTAGGGAGAGAGAGAGAGAGCTAGAGAAAGAGAGGGAGAGAGAGTGCTAGGAAGAGAGAGCGCTAAAGGGGGAGAGAGAGTGTGTGCTAGGAAGAGAGGGGGATAGAGAGGGGGATAGAGAGGGAGAGAGAGAGGAAGAGAGAGAGAGGGGGGGGGGGTGCTAGGAAGAGAGAGTGTGTGTAGGAAGAGAGGGGGAGAGAGAGAGGAAGAGAGAGAGTGTGTGTGTAGGAAGAGAGGGGTCAGGGAGCAGATGGACGCGTGTGCTCCTGAGCTGCTGAATAAAGATGTCAGTCAGTCATTCAGTCATTCATTCAGTCAGTCAGTCAGGGGCCTTTGAAGTCACACGTCTGCCTACACACACATGACTACACACATCTCAATACACACACATGACTACACACATCTCAATACACACATCTCACTACACACACATGACTACACACATCTGACCACACACACATGACTACACACATCTGAGTACACACATCTGCCCCAGTGCTCCAACCATACACACACTCACAACCTCTAACAGAGACATGCAGGAGGACAGACAGACAGACAGACAGACAGACAGACACAAAGAAAGAAAGAAAGAAAGAAAGAAGAAAGAAAGAAAGAAAGAAAGAAAGAAAGAAAGAAAGAAAAAGGGAGAGGAAGTAGGTGGCATGGACAGTAAAGAAGACTAAGAAAAAGCGTGTGTGTGTGAGAGAGAGAGAGAGAAAGAGGAAGCGAGAGAGAGAGAGAATAAGAAAAGTGTGAGTCACACAGACTGAGCAAAAGATAGGATAAAAGAGAGGGAGGAAAGGAGAAAGAGAGAACGAGAGAATGATGAAGGAAGAGAGAGAGACAGTGAGGAAGGGAGGGAGAGAGAGAGGAAGGGAGGGAGAGAGGGAGAGAGAGAGAGAGAGAGGAAGGAGACGAGGGAGGGAGGAAAGGAGAGATTTATAGCACCTGCTGGCCACACTAAAAATACGCGCTTGCGGCGGAGCGCTGCCATTGGCCAGTTCCCTGCGGAGCCGTGTGCTGTGGCCTGAGCTCATTGGCCGGTTCCCTGCGGAGGCGGAGCCGTGTGCTGTGGCCTGAGCTCATTGGTCGGGAATGCTGCTCTAATGACAGACTACAACTCTGGACGTCCGAGACCAAACGTGACGCGCGCCCAATTACCCAACTCAGCCAGGTCCATTGACGTCACTCATGTACAACGTACCTAGCCCTGCACCCAGGACCAGGGGACAGCAGGTGACACAGGGGACACAGGGGATATGTATGTAATGTAAAGTGTCACTAAACCAACTCTCTCTCTCTTTCTCTCTCCCTATGCAGAAGTACATGTGTCTGTTGTGTCCCTACTCTGTGTCCTTTTACACCTCTGTTGCTTATGTCCTCCTTTTTTGTAAGTCGCTTTGGATAAAAGCATCTGCCAAATGCAATGTAATGTAATGGACATAGGGAACATAGGGCACCAGGGAACCAGAGGACATCAGGGGACATAGGGGACATCAGGACACCAGGGCATACAGGGGACAGCAGGGGACACCAGAACACCAGGGGACACAGAGCACACCAGGTCACCAGGTCACACAGGGCACACCAGGACAGTAGGGGACATCAGAGGACACAGGAGACAGCAGGGGACACAGAGTACACCAGGGGACACCAGAACGCCAGGGCACACCAGGAGACATAGAGGACAGCAGGACAGCGGTGGACACCAGGGGACAGCAGGGGACACAGGGGACCAGGGAGTGAGTGACAGGGGTTGACAGCGCGATAGAACGCTGTAGTGAAGGTGACCTGGAGTAGCAGCACCAATGAAACACTGGGACACACACACTGGGACATGCATACTGGGACACACACACTGGGACACACACACTGGGACATGCATACTGGGACACACACACTGGGACACACACTGGGACACACACACTGGGACACACACACTGGGACACACACTGGGACACACACACTGGAACACACACACTGGGACACACACTGGGACATGCATACTGGTACACACACACTGGGACACACACTGGGACATGCATACTGGGACACACACACACTGGGACACACACTGGGACACACACACTGGAACACACACACTGGGACACACACTGGGACATGCATACTGGGACACACACACTGGGACACACACTGGGACATGCATACTGGGACACACACACACTGGGACACACACTGGGACACACACACTGGAACACACACACTGGGACACACACTGGGACATGCATACTGGGACACACACACTGGGACACACACACTGGGACATGCATACTGGGACACACACACTGGGACACCCACTGGGACACACACACTGGAACACACACACTGGGACACACACTGGGACATGCATACTGGGACACACACACTGGGACACACACTGGGACATGCATACTGGGACACACACACTGGGACATGCATACTGGGACACACACACTGGGACATGCATACTGGGACACACACACTGGGACACACACTGGGACATGCATACTGGGACACACACACACTGGGACACACACTGGGACATGCATACTGGGACACACACACTGGGACACACACTGGGACATGCATACTGGGACACACACACACTGGGACACACACTGGGACACACACACTGGAACACACACACTGGGACACACACTGGGACATGCATACTGGGACACACACACTGGGACACACACTGGGACATGCATACTGGGACACACACACACTGGGACACACACTGGGACATGCATACTGGGACACACACACTGGGACACACACTGGGACATGCATACTGGGACACACACACACTGGGACACACACTGGGACATGCATACTGGGACACACACACACTGGGACACACACACACTGGGACACACACTGGGACACACACACTGCTGGTGGCACAACACGCTGCTGTCACCTATCAAAGTCAAAGTCAGTTTTATTTGTCAATTTCTTCACATGTACTTGACATACAAAGGAATACAAAGGAAACAACAGTAAAGTGCAAGTGCACAAGACAAGACAAATCCTAAGCTAAGTTATTATAAATAAATAAATAAATAAATAAAGTGCAGTAGCTTAAGGCTACTTTTACCTAGTGTTGCTAAAACTAAGCCAGGTATGACAAGACAAGACGACAAGACGGGACAAGACAAGACAACACTGAGTGTGTGCATTTAGAGGTAGTTGTTGTTGTAAAAGTGATGGCTAGTGCAATAAAAAATATAAATATAACAGCAGCATGTGTGTGCAATTTTGCATATGCAGAGTCTCAGTTTAGGTAAGGTGGCACCTATAGCATGCCACCAGGGGACACAGGGGATGATGGAACCCTGCAGTGAAGGTGACCGGTGACCTGAAGCACACTCAATGACACGTTGGGACATACACACTCAGTGACACACTGGGACATACACACTCAATGATACACTGGGACATACACACACTCAATGATACACTGGGACATACACACTCAATGATACACTGGGACATACGTACACACTCAATGACACACTCGGACACACACACTCAATGATACACTGGGACACACACACTCAATGATACACTGGGACATACACACTCAATGACACACTGGGACATACACACTCAATGATACACTGGGACATACACATTGGTGGTGCCACACACACTGGGACACACACACTGGGACACACACTGGGACACACTTACTTTAATCTAGCCCCAGTGCTCCAACCATACACACACTCACAACCTCTAACAGAGACATGCAGGAGGACAGACAGACAGACAGACAGACAGACAGACAGACAGACAGACAAACAGAAAGAAAGAAAGAAAGAAAGAAAGAAAGAAAGAAAGAAAGAAAGAAAGAAAGAAAGCAGTATGCATGTCCTTGATACAGTATTGGTCATAGCCTACAGTGTAGTGTGCTCTTAGCACAAATATATACATTATTAGCCTACATAAGAAGATACATTATATACATTATTAGCCTACATAGGAAGAGAAGTGGGTCACTTCATATAGAGACACAGCTTTGAGTATCAGCACCTCAGCACTCACTCTTCTGTCTGTCTCTCCCACACACACACACACACACACACACACACACACACACACACACACACACACACCTATACTCAGCCACTCACACACATACTTAGGCACGTGTACAGACACACAGACACAGACACACAGACACAGACACACACACACACACACACACACACACACACACACACACACACACACACCTCAGTTCAGAACATCTGTTTCACTGGATGATCCGCCTCACTATTCTGTTTTTTGTCTTCTCTTTGTCAGGCTTTACAGGACAGACGTAAAGGGGCCTTGGGTCTCTCAGCAGGAGATGAGGGAGGGAGTGGAGGAGGAAACCATGAATGACCTCTGACCTCTGATACCCAAACCCAAAAAAGTTTATGGAGATTTTATGGAGGAGGCGGGGCTAATGAAGTCCCTCCCCCTATAAAGTGAGTGAGTGTGTAAATTGAATTCCGTTGTTGTGTGCACTGTGTGCGGTGTGTGTGTGTGTGTGTGTGTGTGTGTGTGTGTGTGTGTGTGTGTGTGTGGTTGTGTGCACTGTGTGCAGTGGTGTGCTGTGTGATCACAATGACAAATGGGGAAGGAGTTTGTGAGGGGGCGAATGTGAGGCACTGAATTGTAAAGCACTGTGAGGCGCTCTAGTGGGTGTGGATAAAGTGCTCTGTGAAAACCCAGTCCATTTACCAGTAACAGTCTGAAGAGGTAGCTCTTGGAGAGCATACTGTACATGCACTTGGATGCTCAGCCAAGGAAGTAAGTATGTAAGTAAGTATGCCCTTTATTATCCCACATTGGGGAAATTCATGCGTCACAGCAGCAACAACAACATACATCACACAAACAACATGAGCAGCCAACATACAAACAAAACAAAAACAAGACCAGAGTCAAAGGGAAAGGATACAAAAAAGGTGCAAGAGAAAGTACTCTAAAAACAAAGGTGACAACCATTTGTCATAATAAATAACAAAATAGATCAATACATGTAAAAGTTAAAGAGTTAAAGAGTTAAAAAGTTTAAAAAATACCAAGAGGTAGTGCAGAGGTAAACCTGTGCGAGTTCAAGAAGACTCTAATATCATGGAAGTGCATATTGCTTCCGGCCAATCAGCGCCCGTCTCCTGCTTTATTGTGACTTGCCTAACCAACCTCTTCTGCTGCTTCAGGTGCTGACGTAATTGAAGTCTCCTTCTCCCACCACCACCAGTTTGATCCCTGGCCTACAGTACCTATCCACCTCGAGGTGATTCCGGTGGATCAGCAGGATCCCGGGCTGATGACTGGACCTACGCCAAAAAATATTTATATTTTCCTGCTGAACCAATTGTTAAATTCTGTTTATATTAAATCATACTCCTCTCTCTGAGTTTTTCTGCCTAAATTGATGTTTTATAGTTAACACTTGTAACATGTAACTTTGTAAAACTTTGTAAAATGTTTACTGCAGACATCCCTCTCCAGTTACTGTGGTGATTGGTTCATGACGACATGTAGCCATGCTGACCTGTAGCAGGTGTGATGCTGGTCGGTGCAGTCTGTATGTGATGGTCACTCTGGTCTGTTGCTAGTCACTACAGACTGTATCTGATATAGACCTAGTGATGGTTGTCTGTTGCTGGTCAGTGCTGCTGTATCTGATGGAGGCCTGCAGGCTGGTCTGTTGCTGTTCAGTGCTGCTGGTTGCTGCAGACTGTATCTGATATAGACCTGGTCCGGCTGGTCTGATGCTGGTCAGTGCTGCTGTATCTGACGTAGACCTGGTCAGGCTGGTCTGCAGGTGATGTCATACTAGTCAGACTAGTCTGTACCTGATGTGGTTCATCCCAAACTGGACCTGACCCACTCCAGCTGGCATCACTCTGCGGGGACACCAACACACCCCCACCACATCCACACCCCCATCTCGACCCCCATCCACACCGCTATCCACACCCCCTCCCCCATCTGGATGCTGTGGGCTGTAACTCAGTCCTCACACACACACACACACATTACTGGGTCAGACAGGGGCTGCTCATATTCTGGGTCTGTCTCGCTGTCTCTCTCTCTCTCACACACACACACAGGAGGTGACACAAAGCCAGAGATACAGACTCACATACACAAACAAGTACAGATACACACAGACTGAAACTCCAAACACACAAAAACGTACAGAGAGAGAGGTATACACACACACACACACACACACACACACACACACACACACACCATCTCCTTCCTGTTCAGTGTGTTCAACCAATACCCTGCGCCCCTCCTCCTCCCCTTCTCTCCGGTGGGGATGACAGAGGCCCAAAGAGATCTTTGTTGCTGATGGAGCTTACCTCATTTTTAAAATAGCCATCGCCCGTGTGGCCCATAAAGAGTTAGCCGGGCTATACTGGGGCCGAGAGGGAGCCGAGCTATACTGGATGTGTGTGTGCTATACTGGATGTGTGTGTGCTATACTGGATGTGTGTGTGCTATACTGGATGTGTGTGTGCTATACTGGGGCCGAGAGGGAGCCGAGCTATACTGGATGTGTGTGTGCTATACTGGGGCCGAGAGGGAGCTGGCTATACTGGATGTGTGTGAGCTATACTGGATGTGTGTGTGCTATACTGGATGTGTGTGAGCTATACTGGATGTGTGTGTGCTATACTGGGGCCGAGTGGAGTATATCTGGACCAGCGCAGCACACACACCCCACTACTGCCCCACTACTGCCCCACTACTGCCCCACTACTGCCCATTCAGCAGCTAACCTCCGCCGCTAACAGAGGGGGGATTGTTTAATTACAGGGGTGTGTGTGTGTGTGTGTGAGTGTGTGTGTGTGTGTGTGTGTGTGGTGTGTGTGTTTGTATGTGTGTGTGTGTGTGTGGTGTGTGTGAGGGTGTGTGTGTGTGTGTGTGTGTGTGGGGCGGACTCAGGGTGGGGGAGGAATGGGGGGCTACGGGGGGGGGTACAGGGTGTGTGTGTGTGTGTGTGTGTGTGTGTGTGTGTGTGTGGGGCGGACTCAGGGTGGAGGGTGGATGGGGAGGGGGGGGTACAGGGGGGGCTGACTGCTGTTCCCAAAATATTATTTGGCCCTTCTATTTTACTGTCTGCATGAGGAAAGGGGTTGTGTGTGGTAGCACACGCACACACACACATACACACAGACACACACACACGTGCGCGCATACACTCACACACACACACACACACACACGCACACACAAGCACGCACCGCACGCACGCACACACACACACACACACACACACAGGAGTGTGTAATTATGTGAATGGCTGCTGTCCAGGGATCGAGCCACTCATAAGGTGGCTGTCAGCAGCCTGTTACCCCCCCATACACACATCCACACACATTTACACACACACATCAACACACACGCACGCACACACACACACACACACACACGCACGCACACACGCACGCACGCACACACGGGAGGTGGGGTGGTGGGGGGTGGGGGCAGGGTGGGAGGATGGGAAACCGAAGCATGCCTGTTACCCCCCCATACACACATTCACCCACACACACACCTACACACACACATACACACATCCATACGGAGGGGGGGGTGGTGGCGGGTGGGGGCAGGGTGGGAGGATGGGGAAGCGTCAATTTGCAGGTAGGAGCAGGCTTCACTCTGTGTTTCGTGAATTACTTTGAGGGTGCCGGCCCAATGATAACTTCAAATCATAACAAGTGGGGGCGCACCTTGCATCGAAAAAGTGTCTTTTTATTTGCACAGACGCGTTTCGGCGTGTGCCTTCTTCAGTGTGCACCCACTGGATGGGAAAGCGAAGCATGGAGGGAGGAAGTGCTAAGGAGCAATGAGTCAGATTGGGGAAATTCTATCTGAACATCTAACTGACCACATCTAACTCACCATGCAGTTTAAAACCTAGAAATCAATAGTCCTGATGCTACTGGATGTGATCATTCTGAAACATGCAATGACAAATACTTTTGTTAGGTTTAATGACAAACTATAAACTAGGAAATGCTGCAACAGGGTCATATCGCGGTTACCTGCAACTGCAGAAACTGCATTCATCATGTGTGATGTCATAGCAGGTCACAAATATGTACAATACGCTGCCTCTGTCTATCTCTCCACCTCTGTCACTCCCTCTCTCTGTCTCTGCCCATCTATCTCTTCCCCTCTATCACTCCCTCTCTCTGTCTCTGTCCATCTATCTCTCCGCCTATCTGTCACACCACCGCTCCTCTCCCCACTGCTGTGACTTAAAGAGAGCGGAGCTAAATATGCATGTGAGGGACAGTCTAAACCTGTGTGAGTATATACCTACGTGTGTGTGTGAGTGTGTATGAATTAGAGAGGGTGTGAGTGTGTGTGCCTGGTTGTGTTTAAGTGTGTATGAATAAGAAAGTGTTTGTGTGTGTGTCTGTGTCTGTGTCTGTGTGTTTAAACATACATTTGTGCATACGTGTATGTGTATACATGTATACGTGTGTGTGTGTGTGT
>CM059268.1:3785864-3788364 GCA_030347295.1 Setipinna tenuifilis | reverse complement strand
GTGCCAAAAGTTGCCTGCTGCTAATATCCATTAGCCTGGTCAAGTGAAGCAGGTGGGGCTGCTGTAGCAGGCTAGATATCTCTCTCCTCATTAAAAAATATGTTTTCCTTAATATGAGTAAGTGATAGAGGGCACGGGTGGCATCTGTTAGTAATGTTACCCGCGCGCCAACATCGCTCCAAAAGCCACCCGGTGTGCCATCATCCCTATGGCACTCTGGCCTGCCCAGGCCTGCCCACAGAGATGGCTGGGACCCCCCCTGACAAGATCCAATTATTGCCCCCCACAGAAAAAACTCATATGGTTCTCAACTGACTCCAAACCACCATCCCAACCACAACCCCCCGCACCCCCCCATTCCCCTCTATCCCCAACTCCCACACCCCTCAGGTTACTCTCTCCCTCCCCTGTGACCAGTCCCCGACCCTAGGCTGCCCTGATGCAGCTAACTTCAAACACACCACCTTGCTATGCCTACAGTAACCACAACCCCATCTCCACACCTTCATCCCAACCACACCACCCCCCCCACCCCCTGTACCCCACACCCCTCAGGTTACTCTCTTCCTCCCCTGTGACCTGTTCACCCCTAGCCTCGCTCCCCTTCCCCACCCTTGGCAGTCCTGACGAAGCCCTGACACCACCTTGCTATGCCCACAGTAACCACAACCCCATCTCCTTACTCCCATCCCAACCACAACCCCCCCGCCCCATTGCCCTCTACCCCACACCCCTCAGGTTACTCTCTCCCTCCCCTGTGACCTGTCCGGGCCTAGCCTCACTCCCCTTCCCCACCCTTGGCAGCCCTGAAGCAGCTAACTCTGGTGCCAAACACACCATGCCCTTGCTATGCCCACAGTAACCACAACCCCACCCCCATACCCCCAACCACAACCCCCCCCTCCCCCATTCCACTCTACCCCCCGTCCCCCAAACCCCTCAGGTTACTCTTGCCCCTGTGACCCACCCCTTACTCCCTGTTCCCTACTGTTGTTGGCTGTTGTTGTTGTTGGCCCTGATGCAGCTATCTCTGGTGCCAACACACCACGTTTCTATGCCCACAGTAACCACAACCCCACCCCACCTCCATACCCCCAAACCCCTCAGGTTACTCCCTCCCCTGTGACCTGTACCCACTGTCCCCCACCCTTGGCTTCCCTGATGCAGCTAACTCTGGTGCCAAACCTCCATTCCAACCACAACTGCCCCCCCCTCTACCCCCAACCCCAAAACCCCTCAGGTTACTCCTGCCCCTTGCTCCCCGTCCCCTGTCCCCCACCTCTCCCCCATCCTTGGCAGCCCTTATGCAGCTTACTCTGGTGCCAAACATACCATCTTCCTATGCCCACCACAACCGAAACCCCACCTCCAAACCTTTATCCAACTATAACTGTCCCACCCCAAACCCCTCAGGTTACTCCTGCCTCTGTGCCCTGTCCCGTACTCCTGTCCCCTGTCCCCCACCTTTGGCTACTCTGACACGATGTCAAAGGCTGCGGGCTCCTGTCCGAACAAGCGGATGACTCCTGGTGTGGTGGAGCAGAGAGGAGCATGGCAGGGCAGGGCAGTCTATAGTGGCTATAAATAGGTGTTTCATTGAGAGAGCGGCGGCCTGAATGGGCAGCATTGTAAATACAGCTCTGCCCCTGCCTCTGCCTCTGCCTCTACCCCTGCCCCTGCCTCTGCCTCTGCCTCTACCCCTGCCTCTGCCTCTCCCTCTGCCTCTGCCTCTCCCTCTGCCCCTGCCCCTGCCCCTGCCCCTGCCCCTGCCTCTGCCCCTGCCCCTGTCTCTGCCTCTGCCCCTCTGCCTCTGCCCCTCTGCCTCTGCCTCTGCCTCTACCCCTGCCTCTGCCCCTGCCTCTGCCCCTGCC
Organism: Setipinna tenuifilis; assembly: GCA_030347295.1. Taxonomy (NCBI): domain Eukaryota; kingdom Metazoa; phylum Chordata; class Actinopteri; order Clupeiformes; family Engraulidae; genus Setipinna; species Setipinna tenuifilis. The sequence continues at coordinate 3,786,493 of CM059268.1, read as the reverse complement.
TCTGCCTCTGCCCCTGCCTCTGCCCCTACCCCTGCCTCTCCCTCTGCCCCTGCCCCTGCCTCTACCCCTCCCTCTGCCTCTGCCTCTGCCTCTACCCCTCCCTCTCCCTCTGCCTCTACCCCTGCCTCTGCCTCTGCCTCTACCCCTGCCACTACCTCTGCCCCTGCCTCTGCCCCTGCCTCTACTTCTGCCCTTGCCTCTACCTCTGCCTCTACCTCTGCCTCTGCCTCTGCCACTACCCCTGCCCCTCCCTCTGCCTCTGCCTCTGCCTCTGCCAGCGTTGCGAGGCTCACAGAGCCTGCCGCTGACAACACAGTTTGTGTGTGTGTGTGTGTGTGTGTGTGTGTGTGTGTATGTGTGTGTGTGTGTGTGTGTGTCTGTCTGTTGGTGTGTGTGAGGAGCCCTGTCCTGTCCAGTCCCGTCCCATCCCGTCCGGCAAGATTTTTTATTTTTTTAATTTCTTTTTTTTTCTCCGTAAAGGAAGCAATTGCAAGGGCAAATATCAGCCAGCTAAATATAGTGGAGACAGGTTGGCACTGGGCACGGCTGCAGGTCATGTGAGAGGACAGAGAGGGCAGCTCTGCTAATGTCTGTACTGTTCTGTAGGCAGCACTGTGGGACTCACATGA
>CM059268.1:3759195-3775764 GCA_030347295.1 Setipinna tenuifilis | reverse complement strand
TCTCTCCATCCTCCTCCTCCACCACTACCCCCCCCACCCCCACCCACCGCACCCTGACCCCCCACCCCCCTGTCTCTCTGTCTCCCTCTCTCCCAGCTTCCCATCCTCCTCCTCCACCTTCCTCCTCCACTACCCCCCCCCACCCCCACCCACCGCACCCTGACCCCCACCCCCCTGTCTCTCTGTCTCCCTCTCTCCCAGCTCCCCATCCTCCTCCTCCACCTTCCTCCTCCACTACCCCCCCCCCACCCCCACCCACCGCACCCTGACCTCCAGCCTCACTGTCTCTCTGTCTCCTATGCTCCCAGCCTTCCCCTCTCCCTGTCTCCCTGTCTGCCTGTCTCCTATCCTCCTCCTCCACCATCCTCCTCCACCACAACCCCACCACCAACCACCCACCACACCCTAAACCCCGCCTCCCATCCTCTCTCCCTCTTCTAGCCTCCCTGTCTCCCTGTCTTTCTCTCTCCCTGTCTCCCTCTCTCCCTCTTTCCCCGCCTCCCTCTCTCTCTCTCCCAGCCTCCCTCTCTCCCAACCTCTGTCTCCCTCTGTCCTTCTCTCCCTCTCTCCCAGCCTCTGTCTCCCTCCCTCTGTCTCCCTCCCTCCCTGTCTCTCCCTCTCTCCCTCCCTCCCTCTTTCCCAGCCTCCCTCTGTCTCCCTCTCTCTCCCTCCCTCCCTGTGCCTCCCTCTCTCTCCCTCCCTCTCTCCTAGCCTCCCTTTCTCCCAGCCTCCCTGTCTCCCTCTCTGTCTCCCAGCCTCTCCCTCCCTCTCTCCCTGTCTCTCTCTCCCTTTCTCCCAATCTCCCTCTCTCTCTCTCCTAGCATCTGTCTCCCTCTCTCTCCCTCCCTCCGTCTCTCCCAGCCTCTGTCTCCCTCCCTGTGTCCCTCCCTCCCTCTCTCTCCCTCCATCTCTCCCTCCCTCCCTCTCTCCCATCTCTCCGTCTCTCCCATCTCTCCGTCTCTCCCATCCTCTCTGTCTCCCTCCCTCCCTCTGTGTCTCCCAGGCTGGCGGCGGTGGCCCTGCTGAATGGCCCCATGATGGTGTGTGTTGGCTGGAGCGGAGCGGAGAAGCGGAGGAGGAGAGGAGGGGAGGAGGAGAGGAGGAGAGGAGGGGAGGAGGAGCGGAGCGGAGGAGAGGAGGGGAGGAGCGGAGGAGAGGAGGAGCGGAGGGGAGGAGAGGGGAGAGGCTGGCCCCTGACGGCGGGCCCCTGGGGGCATGCATTAGCAGCAGACACAAAGAGGGGATGACACACACACACACACATACACACACACACACATACACACACACACACACACACACACACACATACATACACAGACACACACACACACACACACACTGCCTCGGGGCCCGTCTGCCTGCCCGCGCCGGCTCCACAACCACCAAATGAATCCAATTGCTGCCAATTAAAGATTTAACCATCTCTCTTTCTCTGTCTCTCTCTCTGTCTCTCTCTTTCTCTCTCTCTCTCTTTCGCTGTCTCTCTGTCTCTCTGTCTCTCTCTTTAACCATCTCTCTTTCCTCTGTCTCTGTCTCTCTCTCTTTAACCATCTCTTTCTCTGTCTGTCTCTCTCTCTCTTTTTCCTCTCTCTCTCCCTCCCTCTGTATTTACCCATCTCTCTTTCCTCTGTCTCTGTCTCTCTCTCTCTCTCTTTCACCCTCTCTCTTTTCTCTTCACTCAGCCTTTGTGTCTTCCCTCTCTCTCACTCTTTATCCATCTCTCTTTCTTCCTCACTCGCTCTTTGTGTCTCTCCCTCTCTCTTTCTCTCTCTCTTTAACCATCTCTCTTTCCTCCTCATTCACCCTTGTGTCCTCTCTCTCTCCCTTACTTTTTTTTCTCTCTCTCTCTTTAACCCTCTTTCTTTTCTCCTCACTCAGCCTTTGTGTCTTCCCTCTCTCTCTCTCTTTAACCCTCTCTCTTTCTTCCTCACTCGCTCTTTGTGTCTCTCCCTCTCTCTTTCTCTCTCTCTTTAACCATCTCTCTTTCCTCCTCACTCGCCCTTGTGTCCTCTCTCTCTCTCACTTCCTTTTTTTTCTCTCTCTCTCTTTAACCATCTCTCTTTCTTCCTCACTCGCTTTTTGTGTCTCTCCCTCTCTCTTTCTCTCTCTCTCTTTAACCCTCTCTCTTTCCTCCGTATTTGCTCTTTGTGTTCTCCCTCTCTTTGTCTCCCTCTCTCTCTCCCTTCCTTTCTTTTTTCTTTCTCTCTCTTTAACCTTCTGTCTTTCCTCCTCACTCGCTCTTTGTGTCCTCTTTCTCTCTCTCTCTTGTTTATTCTGTTCTCTTCTCTCTCCCTCTTCTCTTCCCCTCTCTATATCTTTTTTCTCTTATTTATTCTTCTCTCTCAGACGCTCTCTTTCCTTCTGCCTTTCTATCATGTCATACTGTAGCCTCTCGCTCTCTCTCTCTCTCTCTCTCTCTCTCTCTCTCGCTCTCTCTGTGTCTCTCTCTCTTCTTTCTTTCCCAGGCTGTTGGTATGCGTCTCCTCTTGTTTTCCTGGTCTGCGTGTCTCTGTTGTGCAAACACACACACACTGGCATCCCTGCGGCGGTTTGTGGGCCAGTGAGTGACAGACAGACAGACAGACAGATGGGCAGACAGACAGACAGACAGGGCTACACTGGGGCCGTTCATGTGATTGTAGCTCTGTAGCTCTGTTGTTCCAGCAAATGCACTAAATGCATCTTAATCTTCTGCACTGGCCCTTGTTGACGGCTGCTGAACTATGCATGTTTGAGACAGTGTGTGTGTGTGTGTGTGTGTGTGTGTGTGTGTGTGTGTGTGTGTGTGTGTGTGTGTGTATGTGTGTATGCATGTTTGAGACTGTGTGTGTGTGTGTGTGTGTATGCATGTTTGAGACTGTGTGTGTGTGTGTGTGTGTGTGTGTGTGTGTGTGTGTGTGTGTGTGCATGTTTGAGACAGTCCCCCCCCACTAACAGCCATAAGGACCCCAGAGCAGAGCCTGCAGGCTCAATGGGGAAGGCTGTAAGATCAGGAGAAAGGCAGCATTGTGGGGAAGAGGGGTCTGTCCATAGCTCTTCCCCCTGTGTGTGTGTGTGTGTGTGTGTGTGTGTGTGTGTGTGTGTGTGTGTGTGTGTGTGTGTGTGTGTGTGTGTGTGTTTGTGTGTGTGTGTGTGTGTGAGAGAGAGAGAGAGAGAGAGAGAGAGAGAGAGACCCATCCATCCCCTAAGCTCCATAGGTCTTCACCCTATATGTGAGTGTGTGTGTGTCTGTGTGTGTGTGTGTGTGTGTGTGTGTGTCTGTGTGTGTGTGTGTGTGTGTCTGTGTGTGAGAAAGAGAGAGACCCATCCATCCCCCTAAGCTATTTCATGGACCCATGGACAGACATCCCACCCTTTAAAACTCATTTCGAGAGGGCAACAACGCACCACAAAAACATATTGTTTGTCAAAAACTGAATAGCCAAATGAAAGTCACAGAGGTCATCCATTACATCTGCGAAATACTACATGGGACCGTTATTGTCACTCTCCCTCACTCCGCCTCTGTCCCTGTCACTTGCTGCGTCTGTCACTTGCCCTAATTAGCTGAAGACACTTGTGGGAGTTGTGGGAGATGTTGTATTATTACTTGCGGGCGTCTGGGAGTCCTGGAGGTCACGGGAGACTTGGGATGTCTGCATGGATGCCCTACGGACTCATGTGTTCTTCCACACACTTCCTGGGTGTGACGTGTGTGTGTGTGTGTGTGTGTGTGTGTGTGTGTGTGTGTGTGTGTGTGTGTGTGTGTGTGTGTGTGTGTGTCCACAAGCTTAAATATTTGAAATATGTGTATAAGCTCTCCCAGGGATCTCTCTGCCCCTTAGACCCCTGTGTGTTCACAGTCCTGTGTGTGTGTGTGTGTGTGTGTGTGTGTGTGTGGGCCCATCCGAAGCACATCCTGCAAAGGTAATGCTTCCTGCAAACACACACGAGCATAGAGAGACACAAAAAACACAGATACACACACACACACACACACACACACACACACACAAACACCTCTACATGTGTGTGGCTGGTGTCTGCCCCACATCTCCTTCATTGGTCTGGGGATCATCATTCTGCTGGCTTCTGAAACAAGGACAGCTCTCTCTGCCAGGTCTCTCTCTCTCTCTCTCTCTCTTCTCTCTCTCTCCGCCAGCTCTCTCTCTTCGCTCTCTCTCCGCCAGGTCTCTCTCTTTTCTCTCTCTCCGCCAGGTCTCTCTTCTCTCTCTCTCTCTGTTAGGTCTCTCTTTTCTCTTTCTCTCTCTCTGCCAGGTCTCTCTTCTCTCTCTATCAGGTCTCTCTCTTTCTCTCTCTTATTCCATCAGGTCCCTTTTCTCTCTCTCTCTGTCAAGTCACTCTTCAAGTCTCTCTCTCTCTCTCCCTCTGTCCGGTTACTCCCTTCTCTCTCTCTTCCAGGTTTCCCGATCTCTCTCTATCTCTATCTATCTATCTCTCTCTCTTTCTCTCTGTCTCTCTTCACTCTCTCTCTCCTCTCTCAGTTAGGTCAGTCTGTTTTATTTCCTGTCCTGCCAAGTCAGGTGACTTTTTCTCTCTTAGTCTTCTCCTGCTGCTCTTTCCTCCTTCTCCCCTTCCCTCCAGCCTTCCCTCCCACCTGCCGTCTGTTCCTCCTTCCTTGCTCACACACACACACACAGACACACACAGACACACACAGACACACACACACACACACACACACACACACACACACACACACACACACACACACACACAACACTTTCCTCTGTGGTGGGGAGAATCTTTGGTGCAGTCTCTGTGATCTCACACAGTTATAGGTGAAATTATGATCTGATCCAAACATCCAGCAGTGATCCCAGTGCTCTACATCTGCTATTGCACTGGATTCCAGTGATGTACAGATACAGTGAGATTGCAATGATCTGCAGATGCTTTTGGGATTCCAGTGTTCTACAGATGCAGTGAGACTACAGTGACCTAAAGATGCAGGGAGGATTGCAGTGGTCCACAGATGCAGTGGGATTTCAGTGTTGTACAGATACTATTGGCATTCCAGTGCTCTACAGATGCAGTGAGAATGCAGTGATGTACAGATTCAGTGGTCCTGGAATTGTAGTGGTCTGTTCATTCACTCCACCCTCTCACATCTTTCTTGCCAGCACAGGGAATCGAACCTGCAACCCCTCTGGCCACAAACTGGCTCCCTCAGCTAGCATAGCTGCAGTACAGATGCCAGTGGGGCACAGAGGCAGTACAGATCCTAGTGGGGCAGAGATAGAGTGGAGATCCTACTGGGGCACAGAGCCAGTACAGACCCCAGTGGGACACAGGTACAGTAGACATCCCAGATGCTTGCTAACCAGTGGGGCACAGAGGCAGTGGAGATCCTGGTGGGGCACAAGCAGTAGAGACCCCAGTGAGGCACAGATGCAGTAGAGACTCCAGTGGGGCAATGAGCCAGTGGAGATCCTGGTGGGGCACATATGCTTGGTAAGCAGTGGGACACAGACACAGTACAGTACAGACCCTGGTGGGGCACAGATATAGTACAGTAGAGATCCCAGTGGCGAACAGATACAGTACACATCCTGGTGGGGCACAGATGCTTGGTGGGCAGTGGGCAGAGATACAGTACAGCTCCCAATGCAGTACAGAAGCAGTAGAGATCCCAGTAGAGTACAGATGCTTTGGTGAGCAGTGGGGCACAGAGGCAGTACAGACCCCAATGGGGCACAGATACACTAAAGACCACAGTTGGGGCACAGATGCAGTACAGACCCCAGTGGGGCAATGAGCCAGTAGAGATCCCAGTAGAGTACAGATGCTTGGTGACCAGTGGTACCAGCACAACTGCAGTATAGTACAGATCCCCATGGGGCACAGATGCAGTAGAGACCCCAGTGGGGCACAGAGCCAGTACAGATCCCAGTTGGGCACAGATGGAGTGCAGACCCCAATAGGGCACAGATGCTTGGTGAGCAGTGGACTACAGATGCTTGGTGAGCTGTGGTACCAGCATGACGCAGGAGGGCTGCTTTTCATCACCACCTCAACACCAGGACATTAATTTCCTGTCATGCCTCTCCCTCCCTCTATCTCTCTCCCTCTCTCTCTCTCTCCCTCTCTCTCTTAAATATGTCCCATTCATCTATCTCTTTCTCTGTCAAATATCTTTTTCTATCTCCCTCACTCTCTCTCAAATATCTCCCGTGCCTCTCTGTTTCAAATCTCTCCCATCTCAGCAAGAAAAAGCTCTTTTCTCTCTCTCTCTCCCTCTCTCTCTCTCTCTCTCTCTCTCTCTCCCATCTCAGCAAGAGAGAGCGCTTTCTCTCCCCCACTTTCTCAACTACTCACAATGTCTCTCCTCCTCTCTCTCTCTCTTTTTCTCTCAAACATCTCGCTCACTCCGAAATATCTGCCATGCCTCTCTCCTCCAAAAACCTCTTCAATCTCTCTCGCTGTCAAATATCTATCATCTCTATTTTTTCCTCTAAATATCTCCCATTCTCTCCCCTCCTCCTTCGTACACACACACACACACACACACACACACACACACACATACTCACACACACACACACACACACAGCCATCCTCAGGTGGTTGTGGGCTGTCTTGTCTTGCGTGTATCTCTGCATTGGGGGTGTAATTTGATTTGCTCTCCTCTCCCTCTGAAGTGTCCGTCCCGCCGTGCTCGGAGCTGGCGTGACCGCCCGATTATTACCCAGGAGTCTCCGGGGGGTGAGAGGCGGGGGTGGGGGGGTGCGGACGGTGTACCCCGTCCATTGCGGAGTGGGGGGGATGGTGGTGGTGGTGGTGGGGGGGCAGCCTGTGTGAACAGCTGTGGTCTGTTTTCAGCCCTCCGACTCAATTACCTCCTCCGCTTTGAAGAGGTCTTTCCTTACACGCTTTCACACATGCAAACCACATTAGGACCAGTGTGCCAGGCTAGAAGGACTGGACAGAGGGTTCAAACACCACCACTACCCCCCCCCTCACACACACACACATACACACACGGACACACACACACACACACACACACGGACACACACCCCAACTTCACCACCCCTGAAATATTTCTACTGTTGGACAGTGTGATGAGTAAGACATTGATTCTGGCCTGTCAGAGAGAGCGTGTGGGAGACACAGAATACGTGGGAGAGGAGGAGGGGAGGAGTGAAGGAGGGAAGCAGAGGAGGAGGGGAGGAGGGGAGGAGAAGAGGAGGAGGGGAGAAGAGGAGGAGAGGAGGGAAGGAGAAGAGGAGGAGGGGAGGAGAGGAGGAGGGGAGGAGAAGAGGAGGAGGGGAGGAGGGGAGGAGAGGAGAGGAGGAGAGGAGGAGGGGAGGAGGAGAGGAGGAGGGGAGGCCCGCCTGCCAACTGGGTCAATTTCTACTAGCGGCTCCCATGTTGAGCCCCATTGTGCGTATGTGTGTCCATCAGGAGCACCACAGCGGCCATTAAACAGGGCAATGCCACTAAGGGAGTGATAGCACGCTGCCAACCAGTCTTTCCACACACACACACACACACACACACACACACCTCCTCCCCTACACCTCCCTCCCTCCCTTTGCTGCACTTTCGCTGCACTGATCCGCCTTCTCCTTCTCTCGTTTCTCTTCTCCCGAAGATTTCTCACTCCTCATTCAGAGGGAACGCAGTTCAAGCTTGGTGCGCATCACTCGCCAAAACGCTTTTTAACGCCAATTCTTTTTATGGGTTCCACTTTGGCTGAAACTTTAAATAAAAAAACGATTCTATGATTCTTGGAGCTCCCAATACATCCTGAGCCTCACAAACATGGCATGGGAGAGGCCGCCACCGTACCCCAGCGTCTACCCAGCGCGACCCAGAGCCTCATAACCGAATGACATCGCATGTGTGTTTTGGACACACGTACACACTGTGCTGTGGATCTTATTTAATCAGAACTGACAGGGCCAGGGTAGCTCTCAGGTGCGCTACAACTGAATGTGTGCTAAAGTAGCCTGGTTCTGCTAACTGTCTCTGCCATTGACTATATACTGTATATATTACATATATGCTGTGTGTCCCTCCCATTGACTATATATATATATATATCCAGCGACAGAAAAAGTTGAATCACCGCACACCGAAAAGACTTGTGAACAATAAAACAGCAAAAACTAAAAGAGCAAAAACTAAGTCTTTTCGGTGTGCGGTGATTCAACTTTTTCTGTCGCTGGATTACCTTAACTGCACTTCACCGGCACCTGAAAACTGGCTGTGCATAGGACTTGTAAATTGATATATATATATATATATATATATATATATACACACTTTGGCAGGGTGCTATTATATATACATATATATAAATATAATTATTATTATATATTATATATTATATATTATAGAAATATATATGCACACTATATACAGTTAATGGGAGAGACACTCAACATGTATATTATATATGATATGTACATACTGAGTGTGTCTCACACTGACTGTATATACAGTATATTTGATACACAGTCTCTGGTCTCTCCTCTCTGGTTTGTGTTGTTGGTGGGGAGAGTCCCGATCTCTTTGCTCGTACCTGAGTGCCGGAGAGCAGAGGTGTGTGTTCAGTGGCAAAGGGTGTGAGAAAAATATAAAACAGTGCGTCTGTCTGTAATAACAGTTTGCTTTGCACCACACTGCATGTGATTGAGTTACAAAGGCGTGTGTGCATGTGTGTGTGTGTGTGTGTGTGTGTGTGTGTGTGTGTGTGTCTGTGTGTGTTTGTGTGTCTATATGTGTGTATATCCGTGTGTGTGTGTGTATGTGTGTGTGTGTGTGCCTGTATGTGTGTGTGTGTGTGTGTGTGTGTGTGTCTGTGTGTGTGTGTGTGTGTGTGTGTGTGTGTGTGTGTGTGTGTGTGTGTGTGTGTGTGTGTGTGTGTGTGTGACAGGTGTCTCCAATGCGGCACAGGCGTGAAGGGTTCCGCACGTTAGTCCTGCAGTAACCTCCATGAACCGGCCCCAGAGAAACCAGACACCAGATCACACACTGGCACACACACACACACACATACACACACACACACACACACGTCCAGTCCTCCCAAAGATATAGTCACAATGTTGTGTGTACGTGTGGATTAAAGACACAGAGAGCGAGGGAGGAAGAGAGAAGAGAGAACAGAGACAAGGAGAGGGAGAAAGAGAGAGTTGAGGTGCGAAGGTGTGTGTGTGTGTGTGTGTGCGTGTGTGCGTGTGTGTGTGTGTGTGTGTGTGAGAGAGAGAGAGAGAGAGAGAGAGAGAGAGAGAGGAGGAGAGAGAGACAACAGAGACAAGGAGAGGGAGAAAGAGAAGTTGAGGTGTGAATGTGTGCATGTGTGTGTGTGTGTATGTGTGTGTGTGTGTGTGAGAGAGAGAGAGAGAGAGAGACAGCGAGAGGGTATTCAATTAGCTGTGCATATGGTCAGTAGCCCATGGGGACACAGGTGTCAGTAAGCGTTATATTATGACCGCATCCCGCACTCATCCCAGAGATCTGCCCAAATAGAAAACCATCATGGCCTACCAATGTGGCTCACACACTTCAAATAGGAACCAACTTTTCTGTTTGATGTAGTCTGGCAGTGTTTCTCTTGTCTCCTTATAAATGTTGTTTTAGCACTTGATCTCTTGATTAATAAAACTGTCAGCGAGGCATTGTTCCGTCTGTATTTACATATCTCCCTGTTGTATGAGCGTGTCAAAAACTGTATGCTGCCTTCTGGCACCTGGCCAGGGAATAAGGAATTTATTTCATTCACTGTCAAAGGCGACTACAGGGGGGCGGGTCTATTTGCCTTTTTTTCCCCCCGGCATTTGACCAATCCCGTCTCAGGGGGGGCAGGTAGTAAGAGCAGGGGAGCCAATAGGCAGCGCTTATTGCTGAACTTTTGCTACTTTGAGCAAGTTAATACATCGGGGGGCGTGGCCCCGCCCGGGCGACTTCAGTCAGAGCTTTTAACCCCTTACCTGCCGGCCCAGGCGAGAGTCGCAAAGTTTGCATGACAGAGGCATGCTTGTGATAAAAAAAGAACTTCTTCTTCTTCTTCTATTTATTATTATTGTTGTTGTTATTATTGTTGTTAATCGTATAGTTATTTTTATTGTTATTATTATTATTATTATTATTATTATAGTTATTATTAGTGGCATTGATGGTAATGATAATGATCATGATCATGATCATGGTCATGATGATGATGATGATGATGTAGTATTGAAAGATGAAGTAGTAGTAGCAGCATCAGTGATGTATTAAATATGCATGTATGCATTATTACCAGACTAGTGCATGGCGTTAGTAGTAAGCTTAGTGCAGGGTTTTCTCTGCTGTTATAAAGTGCTTATTATACCTTTAAGGTGTTTGTGAATGACATATTTCCGGGGCTTCAGGACTTGAACTGCGGAGAATGAGACATTATTTTTAAAAACATCATAATGCTGGAATCCCCCAGATTATGTGCGTTGTCTGACAGACGCTGTGTGTGTGCTGGTGAAGCCTGTGTTCAGTCATGTGAATGACATAGCTTACACTCAGAGTCTCACCTAATGCATTGGACATGGCAAAGAAATGTCTCTGAGAATTGCAATCTTACTCCGTTTGCACAATCATGCAATGGTAATATGTTATGGGTGCAAGTCACTCTGACAAAACACCACACGAGAGCCAGGGTTTGTGAAGGTGGGTGAGGGGATGTTCTTGACTCCAGAATCTGTGGTACGTGGCTGAAATTAACAGCCGAGCGAGGGGCCCCCGCGCGCCATGAGGTCATTCCATGGAATCCGCGGGCTTCCCGCTCTGCTGAAAATTCCTCACGAGCAGGTAACACGCGCTTGTGCCACAATAGCAAACATTATACTTTGCTACTAGCGAATTGTACTGCCCGACAAAGTCTTCTTTAAATGCATTAAAGAATAACCCGAGTTTACTTACTTTAAAAAAGAAACAAGCGCAGGGTCCCCCGCCACATGCTCTGTTTTATTGCATTTGTATCTGGTCTTAAAAATTCCCCGATTCGATCATTTAGTAAAAAGTTTGTCAGATTCTACAGCTGAGAGCATAAATGAAGCGACAGAATCCGAAGTCGAAAGAAAGAGATGGATGTTACGCCTTTAAGAGTTAAGAAACTTGAAACCTTGTTTGCGCAACAATCAGTGCAGCTCCCAGCCGCCAAAGTGTCTAGACCAGCACATGACGGGAGCCAGCCAATGGCTCCAGCGCTCTCCTCGGGGGCCCCGTGTGTGTGTGTGTGTGTGTGTGTGTGTGTGTGCCTGCGCGTGTGTGTGTGTTTGAGCGAAAGAAAAAAAAGAAAAAAGAGAGAGAAACGGAGAAAGAAAGGGAGCTGGGTTGCAGTCTGAGCAGATCTGAACGCGGAACCAGGAGCACCGCTTTAGTCCACGGATTGTTACTCTTTTTTGGTCTTGCCACGGTGGGAGATTTTTGGATTGTTAAAGGAGTTTGCCCTAACGCTGGAAAACAAACGTGATTGTGAATTCCGAGCGGATTTTCTTTGGGGGATTAATCCGTAGCGGGGCGGCTTCATTCATGCTCACAGCGCCGCTTTAAAGAGTGGATCTGAAGGGGTTTCAAAGTCCGAACCTATAGCCTGTGCACAAGTTTGTGGCGATCTGTCGCAGTGGGCCACGGGGATGGTGGCTAGCTGAAATCCGTCAGTTTTCTAAGGTTTTTATTATTTCATGTGCATTGTAACGGATTTAGCGAAGATATCTTTGCTGTGTCCTGGACGCGAGGTCCCATACATGGATAAGAGTTTTGCATGCACTTGACAGCACCGTATTCGTACATGAATGCATTTTGATTTCTATGTAACCGTGCATTTTAGTTAACTTGTGTATTTTAATGCAACATTACCTTGTAGCTAACCTAATGATCTGCTTTGCCCACCAATACTCGGCGTTTGGCTGTGCATGCATTGCACGCCATTCAAACATCATTAATGTTGTGCAACGAGCCTAAAGTTAGTTATCACCAGCGAAGATCTGAACAAAAATAAACACATATAGATTTTTAAATTGTCGTATGTTCAGGACGAAACGCTCAGGTCTTGTGCGGCGACTCTGGAGAAGCCGTTTGATTCCAGATAGGGACGGAGGCGATGGCAATGGCAAATGTAGCGAGAGCTGTAGGGACGATCTGTGCAGCAACAACCCGGAGAAAATTCCCAAGACGGAGCTCAGAGCGATGACCCCGAGCGGGTCGCCCGTAGTGGACTATGGGGGAGTGTGTGCCAGGAGCTCCGTGGAGTGCAGTGGCTCGGGGGTCACATTGGACCAAGATGGGGGTGCGGTGTGTGTTCTGGAGCAGGAAAGCCCCCGATCCGTGCAGGACAGCGACTGCAGGACTGTTACGTGCTGTTTGTTTAAGGACCGGGACCACTCCGGATCTCGGAGCCCAGAGGCGGCTCAGGCTAAGGAATCGAGCTCTTGCCAGTTCGTGCTGAGGAACACGGGTTCTCGGGACTGCAGCTCGCCCGAGGGTCAAGAGCCCAAGCCCCGCTCGGTTATGGAGCAGGAACTCAAGACCGCCACATACTCGCTCTTGAAGAGGCTAAAGGAGAAAACGCTGGATACCTTACTGGAGGCTGTGGAATCTAAGGGAGGGATGCCGAGCGAGTGCGTGATGGTGTCCCGGACAGAGCTCCGTCTGGGCGGCCACATGGCCCCGCCACAGCTGCTTCTCTGTAAGCTTTACCGGTGGTCGGACCTGCAGCACACGGCCCAGCTCAAAGCGCTCTGTGAGTGCAAGAGCTTCGGCATCCAGGACGGCCCGTCGGTGTGTTGTAACCCATATCACTACAGCAGACTCTGTGGGCCAGGTAAGGCGACCTTCCCAAACAATTATGCTTTGTTTTACTTGTGTCTATTTGTCTATGGTGTCTAGTTTGCAGTGTAAACTAAGTTGGTTAAAATCACCTTGATGTAGCTGAAAAATATTTCATCCAAAGTGGTCAGGTTACTTGTTTGGGCTGTATGTGTCGTACAAGTCTTGTAGCCTAGTTGAAGTTATTTAAGTGTTTGGATTCGCATTTGTTTTTTTCCCTCTTTCGTGTGTTTTCTAATATTTGAGGGAAGCGAAATTATGGTCAACTGGGTGTTAGAACAACAATAACAAATGTGTCAGAAATAAACAAAAACAGTATAGTTAGTGAAAAGTAAGCTGGGAAATGTTGACCATTTTGAAAGAGTATGATGTGTATGCTTTTCAACATCCTCCCACCTGGAAAATGTGAAAAATGCTGATTTTTCACTACATTCTGACTTGATAAAAAGTTGATTAAAAAGTTATCTAAGAAGGCCAGGCACGACATCTCTGTCCTGTGCGATGCCACAGGGTCACACAGACGCCAAAGGTTAGGGGGTGAGACATTATTGTCCATTTATTGTCTTGCAGATGAACTGATTAGATTTTTTTTGCAGTTTCACTGATTGTAAAACAGTTAGGTGGTCACAGGGGGGAAAAGTTCAGTGCAGTTTAGCTCATGTATTCAAAGCTTTCCACTCGACTTTCAAGTAGTTTCGGCCCGTTGACTTTCCTCCAAGGGACCCCGGGTGGGCCATACTTGCGCTCGAGAGCTGTGCTTAAATGTCCATGTCGCTGCAACATCCACCCGTGGCAAACGGGCGCGCGTGCCAAGCTGGAGCCGTAGTCTGGCCGACCTGTGACATTCGGACGCCTGGCCCCAGTGACCCTCTGACCACGTGTGATATCGCTTGTAAAGAGGGGGGCATCGGTATTTCTGTCCCCGGGGTTGGCAGTGTCCCTGGATCTTTCCATAACATCCGTGTTTACTGGAGCCAAGAGGCTGTGGCCCGTAGGCTGGCCTGATTCAAAGACACGACAGCAGAGATCTCTAGCCCGATAGCAAACCGGCGGGGGTACAGGCACATCTGTGTGATTAGCGACTCGCACGACAGCCTCGCAATCTTTCGCTTTCAAGTCTCCTGTGCTCTCCTGTGCTATGGCGACTGACCTCAGGCCAGGGCCAGTTTTAAATGACATTGGGCTTATGCCTTTGCAGTGGGCACAGTGCAGCCACTCTTTCAAGAGTGAACACATTTATTGACTCTTTGGAAAAGGCGTGTGATATCATCCAGGCAGGGCATTTACACCACACCAGTCTGTGCGCAGAGGCCATAACTGCATAGGCGCCAGACTATTTATCGTGAAATTGCGGGGCATTTCAACTGGTATGGACACGTTGTGTGCTCAGAGGCCGGTGGGGAGTCGGGGGCAGCGAGAGCAGCCCCCCCTCTCACCCTTATTGGGGCTTCAGCGGGCATAGCTCGTATGCGCTCATGCGTGGCCCGATAAAGGTGCTATTTCTTTCAGGCTGTTGTGGACAGAAACCTTCGGGGATAGTTAATGGCCTTTTCAAGTTACCCTTTCCTTCCTGAGTCGAATTTGCATTTCCAATGCAAGAAAAACACATCCCAAGGCACAACAACCTTAATTCGATTTGACAGTATTCCTTAAACAACTTTTTATGTCACATGGCTTTGGCGCAATATAGAAATTACAAGTATGTGCTCGTAAAACTCATAAACAAATGTGTTGCAGCAAACATTACTTCAGTAGTGAGTACCTCAGGACTTAGTCTGCTGAACACTTTTATAATACTTATTTAAAACGAGCAAAAATATGTGTTTGTTTAGGATTCACGGCGGAATAGGTGGGTCTTTCTTTGTTGAACAGTGTCTGGTGTCTGGTCTGTTAAATACACGTTTAAGGGATCTCCTGAAGAAAACAGACTAACACACACAAGTTTTAAGCAAAGTACATTAGAATTTAAAACAGACAAAACCCCATTTTGTCCTTCTTTTATTTGCTCAGGCATTATCCCTTTGAAATGAGATCAGTTTCAAGTTGCGCTTTAAAAGCCCTTTTCCCGAGGAGGTCCCCCATGCTCTTTAGCTGAGGAGCGGAGATAATATACAGTTAGCATAGCGCTGGCGCCAGGCAGACTAGCTGTGTGTATCCGAGGGACTGAGTTAGCATCCTGGCAATCACTGCCGCCAGCCTTAAAGAGACCGCCGCTCTTCTGCCTTCTCTTTCCCTTTTCCCTATAGGCGAGGTCACCGACTGTTCAAAAAGTTTGCCTTCCTTTCTGTAGTCCAACTTTTGTGTTGTTACTTTCCTTCTCGAAAGTTAGGAGTTGTTCTGTAACTTCTAATGTTAAATGCCAAAGTGTACAAACTTTGTTTTAATTGTAGTAGTTGTATAGGCTGTATTTTTGTTCTTTTGGAATGTGTTATGTTTCGAGCTATTTCGGTTTATTTACTTATGTAACTATTTAAATTCATGTTAAATAGTTAATGGACAATTTTTTTCTTTTAATGTTTTGTAGGTGGCTTCAAGTAAAAAAAAAAAACTAAACTCAACAGCTTTAATGTTAAACTTGCCAGTTTCCCATGTTGTGTGCTTCATTTTTTTGTGTGTGCGTCTCAGCTGGGAGTTGTTGCATACTTAGTTGTTCCTCTCGTTATTGATTCAGATCAACAAATATGAGACAGCACATTTATGACATAAAGTCAATACACATTTTCTCTTTTATAGATGTAGAAAGAGCTGTGCTTTGCCTGATATTTGATCCCTGATCTCAGAATCTCCATTTTCCTTCCCTTACCTGAATATCCCACATATTAGTCAAAGTTGGCTAAAGCCCACGCCTCTCTTCTGCACCAATTAGTTTCAGGCAGGAAGTTAACTGTACATACATTCACATACTGCCCAACAGGGGAAACTGACATGTTTGCTATAATCAGGTTTTGAGACATGTTGTGTTTTTTTGTTTTTTAGTAGTTCACTAAAGTAGTGAACTGCTTTGATGTTGTCATTGATGTGTTTTGACAATCACACCTTTTTTTTTTACCCCTGGACAGTTTCTTGTGATGTCTTTTTGGTAAAGAGGCTAGTGGAAAATGGTACACACTCTGTGTATAAACAAGTGTTGCTTGCCTTGTCCCAACTACAACAATAACAGCCTCCATGACATGGGGTATACTCTGGTAGCAGTCACCTGTGTCAGAGAAAGCTTTGACTTAGCAGGGACTTGGCTCAACATTCACATTCCCTGACTCCTTCTCCAATCAAGCCAGAGCTAATAATTCATAATCCATAAATTCATAAATAAACAATGAACTGGTTTGTGTATTTTTGTTCAGTATGTTTTAATGACTGGATTGCAGATTTTTAGATTTAATTTAATTGTTTTGTTATGGCAGTTAAGTAAATATCTTGGAGGTATGGACAAAAGAAAGAGTATGCCATATGGGGCTTTGGTGAACACAGATCAACATTTTCTCCCCAAAGTATGGCATCTTTCAGATGAAACAACTAATGAAGTAGTTGTGAAAATAATAATAATAAGCAACTTCTTCTTCTTTGACAGAGAGAGGTGGCAGTCCTTAACTTGGTTCTTTTCTGTTTCAGAGTCGCCACCCCCCCCTTACTCCAGACTTTCCCCCAGCGAAGAACACAAGCCACTGGGTAAGTCCCCCCCGAGCACTGCCTGCCTGCCTGTGTGCATGGGAATGAGCTGGAAAAAGCTGCCAACCATATAATCATGTCTTCACA
>CM059268.1:3694082-3709082 GCA_030347295.1 Setipinna tenuifilis | reverse complement strand
ACTTTTTTAGAGCAATGCTTAATCTTGACATGTCCAAGTGGCCTGAGCACAACCTTGTGTGTGTGTGTGTGTGTGTATATATATTAAAGAGGGCATGAAAAACATTTATTTTATTTTATTTTTCAGTTTCCTGAGCCACTTAAAAGTAATCATTTTGAACGTTGCCTTGCTATGAGTTGCTAATGACTATAGGTATGATCGTTAAGATGCACAGCAGTGAGCACAACACAGAAGACATGGACTCGTTTGGATGTTTACATTGTTCTGAAACCACATTGTCACTTTACAGATTGCACATTTTGTCTAGGTGACCGTAAGGGATCTGCGTATATGTGAAATAAAAGCATCTTTTGATATTATGCATGGCCTTTGCCTCATGTTGGCTGGAGCAGGAAGAACAAATGGAGCCCTGTGTGTGTTAGAAGCAGAGTTGTATAAAGTAGAAGTACTGTTTTGGATGTAATTACAACTCAAGTAGTACGGTACTACGCAGTTGCAACTGCATAATACCATACTACCAGTGTTGTAATTACATCCAAAACAGTACTTCTACTTCTACTTTATACAACTCTGGTTAGAAGTGGAGGTTGGTGATCGGACACCTTGGTGTGACCATAAGCAACAAAACTACACTAATCCTAATCTTGCTGTTTACACTGATTATGTCTTCCTTTTGTAAGTCGCTTTGGATAAAAGCGTCTGCTAAGTGTAATGTAATCTGTGTAATATGTATGCTGCACAGTGAGTGCTGTTGGACCCCCTGATACGCATGTGAAGCCTAAATGCTGTAGCCAGAGGTGTAGCTGGGTTAATGTGTGGGTGGGTTAGGTAGCTGGGTTAATGAGGGTTAATGTGTGTAAATGCCATTTAGGCATCTTTTCAAATCCACAGGTCGGCATTAACTCCCATTTTTATGGTCACTAGGGTGTGTATATACAGGGTATAGACAAAATAATTGGAACAGTGTAAATTTCATTCTTAATATTTCATTGACCTACTCTGTCAAGAATATTGATTCAAATTTCATTATGGGAGTTTATATCCACTCTAGATAGGTTTATTTATCTACTTAACTGTATATTTTTAATTCTTTTTCAGATTAGTAAAATTAAGTAGTAAAATTTAAGTTAAAATGCGTGACCTAACTGAGTTTGAAAAAGGGCAAATTGTTGGAGCTTGTATGGCAGGAGCCTCAATCACCAAGACAGCTGAACTGCTTGGTTTCTCAAGAACTACCATATCAAGGACCATGACGGAATTCAAGAAGCAGGGAAAAACCTCCAGCAACCGGCGTAATTCCGGCCGGACTTCCTAGTGTACTGACAGAGACAGACGGGCATTAAAACACATTGTGGGAAGAAATCATAGGATTACTGCCGCTAAAGTGACTGCTGAGTTCAATCAATAATATTGAGTTCAATCAATAATATTGAGATCTGGAGATTGAACTCAGCAGTCCCTTTAGTGGCAGTAATTGAAATATTAATTGAAATATTAAGAGGGAAATTTACACTGTTCCAATTATTTTGTCTATACACTGTATTCCCCAGCTTTATTTCAAGTCAAGTCAGCATTATTGCCAACTTTTCATATGTGCTAGACATACAAGGAATCGAAATTACATTCTTACCGTCCCATGCATGGACAAGACAGGACAACATTAAAGAAACACATTAAACATTTAAGTGCAAGACGAGACAATTTGGCCCAGTGTATATAGATGACCCCCTTTCTCTTCACCACTGCACGAAATGCACGACTGCAAGAAATGCTGTTTTGTGACTTTGCCAAACTGTAAAGCACTTTCAGCTGCATCTTGTATGTATGAACTGTGCTATACAAGTAAAGGTTATTATTATTATTATTATTACTGCACCACAGGCTGGGCTAGTCCCTGGCAAATGGCCCTCCAATGTGCCTGCTCAGCTGCAGCACTGATGCACTGAACCGCACAAGGTCACCTTCACGTCACTGCCCAGGTCTCACCACATGATACAACCAAATGATGCCCTCCCTCCCCAGTCCCTAGTCTCACTGCCAGGCAATGCCATGCCAAACCTTCCCCTCACCCCCATTATGCATAACACACACACATGCACATACACACACACACACACACACACACACACACACACACACACACACACACACACAACCACCACTCAGATTTGACAGTTCAGCGGTTTTCCATTTTTCCTAGAGGTGTAGCTTGTGAAAAGGCAACACACACAGGCAACTGCTTGGGGCCCCCCCGGACTATTTCAGGGCCCCCAGGGGCTGACTGACACACCTTTCAGTGCAGTAGTGGCAGTGCACCAGTAGCGGTTTTAGGCACGGGCGAACCAGGCAGCCATTTCGTGGGGGGCGCCACGAGCGCTTGGGGGAAAAAAAAGAAATAAAATGAAATGTGTCATATCGCTGCAATCGGCACATTGGCGCCCCCCTGGTGAAGTGCTGAATTATAAGTGGCGCCCTTCTTGCTCAGAAGCAACGCTTCCTCGGATGGGGGGGGTTCCAGTCCCAGTCCCAGTCCCAGCTCTACAGAGCCTTACTATGAGTCCTGGAGCAGCATTGGAGAAGGGTGGTGCCACCTGCCCACCATTTCATCACAGGTCATATGTGTATATATACAGTATGTCACATTTTTTTATTATATCTTTTCATGTGAGAAGTTTAAAGATATAACATTTTGCAACAACGTAAAGTAGGTAGTGTACAGCTTATATAACAGTGCAAATTTGCTGTTCCCTCAAAATAACTCAACACACAACCATTAATGTCTAAACCACTTGCAACAAAAGTGTGTACTCACTTTACATACTGTATATAGCTCCCTGTATCTGATGATGCCCACCATGATCCCCAGAGCATCCTCCCCCAACCCTCTCTCTCTCTTGCCCACCATGATGCCTCTTAGCAACAGTGTCCTCCCCAACCCTGTCTCTATTACCCACTGCGATGTCCAGAGACCCCTTAGCAACATCATCCTCCCCAACCCTCTCTCTCTCTCGCCCACCATGATACCCAGAGACCCCTTAACAACAGTAGCAACAGCATCCCCCCCCCCCAGCCCTCTCTCTCTCACCCACCATGATGCCCAGAGACCCTTAGCAACAGCCCCCCCCCCTTAGCAACAGCCCTCTCTCTCTCACCCACCATGATGCCCAGAGACCCCTTAGCAACAGCATCCTCCCCAGCCCTCTCTCTCCCTTGCCCACCATGATGCCCAGACACCCCTTAGCAACAGCCCCCCCCCATAGCAACAGCCCTCTCTCTCTTACCCACCATGATGCCCAAAGACCCCTTAACAACAGCACCCCCCCCCCTTAGCAACAGTAGCAACAGCATCCTTCCCCAGCCCCCTCTCTCTCTTACTCACACTCCCTGTGGTGTGCTTGTGAAAGTTTGGGGGGCATCTTTTTAAAATACCTTTTGTACAGGGAGTTTGAAGTACATGTATCTGTTAGTAATGAGTTGATTGACATTTACATTTTTTTCTTTTAAATTTTCACTTACATGTACGAATTTGTAAATATTAAAAAGAAGACAGGTAGGTATACCTGTGTACGTCAGTCAGGTATGTGTTTTTTTATACCTCCCATATATCTGTTTTTTAATTGGTTTCACAATGCGGCTGTGTTGACAGGTGCAGAGTTTAAAAGGGCAGGTGTGTACCCCTCCTGCCCCCCCCCCCCCCCCCCCCCCCCCCCAACCCCACCCTCCGCCACACACACACTGGCTTAATCCTTTTTTAACTGTTCACGGCCATTGTCACGCCAAACACAATGGCCCCTCAGCCCCCACAACATTAGCTTTGCTTACAGAGTCAGACCTGTGTTTGTGAGAGATCTGTCCACCTTTGCAAAATCACCTCACACTCCATTTACCTCCAATGGGGGGGTATTTAGGCAGGGGTTTGGGTCACGGGACCCCCCCCCCCCCGCGCCCACACACACACACACACACACACACACACACACACCCCACCCTCTTGTTCCCCCCCCCCCTCAAGCCTTGAATGGAGCTCTAGATGCTTCCATGTGCTGTGGGGACAGTAGGGCAGTGGAGCTGCTAGTTTTGGCTCTGTTGGGTCAGAGAGGTGGATGAGGTGCTTGGCTGGACTAGTTTTTCAGATTCTGTGACCATTTTGACCATTTCAGGACCAATGCAGATCCTGTGAGGTAGGTCTGACACCACAACAAAAACTGGTAACAGTGTATTGTGTTTTGTATTGTATTGTGACTCTACTACTGTAGTGTCGTTTTTAGGTTTGCATCTCCAATCAGCCTTTAATAACAGTTAGGTTTGTGGAGTGATCAGGTGAGAGTAGCAAAAGTGTAGCAGTAAACCTAATTTTCACACATAACGCGTTTTAAGTCATCTTTCTTTCTTTGTTTCTTTCTTGTTTTGCATTGACCTGCTGTTTTTTTAAACACACCACCCAATATCTACTCTGGTGTCTGGTGCAACGCGCCTTAGCTCATCTGTACATTGGCGGCCATTTTATGAGGAGTGGCATGTAGTGTGTTTGACCTGAGGCATTGCATATTGACCTGTTGCCAGGTGTGTGTGAGGATGTTTGACCTGAGGTATTGCTCTCTCACCTGTGGCCAAGTGTGTGTGAGGAGCCAACTGCTGATCTGATCTGAGGAGGGTGCCATGTTTAGTGTGTTTCAGCTGAGGCATTGCATACTGACCTGTGTCCAAGTGTGTGTGAGGATGTTTGACCTGAGGTATTGCTCTCTCACCTGTGGCCAGGTGTGTGTGAGGAGCCAACTGCTGATCTGATCTGAGGAGGGTAGACTATGTTTAGTGTGTTTCAGCTGAGGTATTGCTTTCTGACCTGTGGCCAGGTGTGTGTGTGAGGATGTTTGAGCTGAGGTAGTGTTCTCTTACCAGGTGTGTGTGCGGAGCCAACTGCTGATCTGATCTGAGGAGGTACCATGTTTAGTGTGTTTGACCTGAGGCATTGCCGTCTCACCTGTGGCCAGGTGTGTGTGAGGAGTGGCATTAGGTGTGTTTGACCTGAGGCATTGCTCTCTCACCTGTGTCCAGGTGTGTGTGAGGACGTTTGACCTGAGGTAGTGCTCTCTCACCTGTGCCCAGGTCTGTGTGAGGAGCCAACTGCTGATCTGATCTTTGGAAGGTACCATGTTTAAAAAGTGTGTTTGACATACATTGCTGTCTCACCTGTGCCCAGGTGTGTGTGAGGAGCCAACTGCTGATCTGATCTGAAGGTACCATGTTGCCACGCTGTGGGGTCGGGGCGTGCCATGTGCTTGTGCTGGTGCTGTGTCTGTCTGCGGCTGAGGACTTCGACTGGACAAAGAACGACCGAGGCTCCTTCTATTATGGCTCTTTTCCAAGTGGTAATGACCCTCCATCTTGGATAACACTTAAGCCCCGCTTCCACCAAGCAGTACAGTACAGTTCGGTTCGCAATTGTTTGTGCCTCCATGGTAAGAATTTTTGAAGAGTACCTAAATAACCGTACCGAACCGTACCATTTTCTGGCACCCTTGTGTTGGGGTACCAGTTTGTGGTACGGTTTAGAGACACGCCCGTTGTTGTGACGACTCTACTGTACCTTTGGCAATGGAAACACAATCCGGGCCGAACCGCACAAAAATGTTCTGTACCAAACCGTTAGGTCCCGAACCGAACTGTACTGTACTGCTTGGTGGAAACAAAACTTTACTGAGCTCTGTTCTAAGTGGTAATATGCAACTGACCAGAAGCATACTTTCTAACATTTTCTTCTGGCATCATGTTAAAATTGTTCATTCTTTTTACTTGGCAGTGTGACAGCCTAATAGCGAAATGTTTCACATAACTATTTATTCAATTTTTATGCATTTATTCCATTCTCATTTATATATATAAGTACTAAATTAAATATTTACATGTTTTTAGTTCACACAAAATATTTGCAGTAAACTATCTACATGTTTCCTCAAATCAATACACTTCTTAACAGCTTTTAGTCCAACCCTACAGCCCCTCATGTTTGTCTTTAATGATCCTGGGCCAAGCAGTCTTCATGACCTCACTTAGCTCCTAACTGCTGATTGTGTTCTGATTGGTTCAGGATTTTCGTGGGGTGCCGGCGGTTCGGCCTATCAGACAGAGGGAGCGTGGGACAAAGATGGCAAAGGACTGAGCATCTGGGACGTGTTCAGCCACAAGAAGGGCAAGATCTTCCTCAACGACACCGGAGACTCGTCCTGCGAGAGCTACTACAAGTTCAGGGTGAGTGAGGGGAGATTTATCAGTCCAAACTCTGGTCACAGACACTCTGGAGTACTCTTTTATTTGTTATCACTGTTTGTTAGCATGAAAGCCTTGGTCAGTTATCTTACACAGAACTTATAAAGAAAAAAGTGGTGAAAATAATTGTTGTAGTTATATATCAGCTAAATATGAATCTTTTAACAGTGGTGTGGCCATATACGTAGCAGCTGTAAAATCAATCTTTACTCAGACACAATCTATAACACCCCACTAGTGTTCCCTCCTCTCTGACCCCACCTGTGTGTCTGTGCCCCTCCCTCTGTCACCTGTGTCATCTGTATCACTCTGACCCTACCCGTGTCACCTGTGGCCCTACCTACCTGTGTCACTGGGACCCCACCTGTTTCTGACCCCACCTGTGTCACTGTAACCCTATGTACCCTGTGCTCTTTTCTAAGTGAGCCCACCTGCATGTGCTTTCTCTCTGACCACACATGAGCTCCTCTCCATGCCTTCAAATGACTCCAGCCATCTTCCTTTTTTTAACCCCACCTGTGTTCCTCTTTCTCACACCACCCGTATTCCTGTCTGTGACACCACCTGTATTCCTGTCTATGACCACACCCGTATTCCTCTCAATGACTACACCTGTATTCCTCTCTCTAACCACACCTGTATTCCCCTCCTGACCACACCTGTGTTCCTCTCTCTGACCACACCTGTGTTCCTCTTTCTCTGTCTGCCCCCTCTCCCAGGATGACATCTCTCTGATGAAGGAGCTAAAGCTGACCCACTACCGCTTCTCCATCTCCTGGCCCAGGATCATGCCCACGGGCATCAAGAGTACGTGTCCACACTCACACACTGCCTACTAATGCATACTACAGTACTCACCCACTGCCTACTAATGCATACTAGAGTAGTTATCCACTGCCTTCTAATGTATAGTAGAGTACTCACCCACTGCTGCTAATGCATACTACAGTACTCATTCACTGTGTCCTAATGCATACTAGAGCACTCTCCTGGCCCAGGATCATGCCCACGGGCATCAACAGTGCATGTTCACACAGCATGCACCGCCTGCTAATGCATACTAGAGTACTTATGCACTGCTGCACATTACAGTACTCACCCACTGCCTGCTAATGCATACTACAGTACTCACCCACTGCCTGCAAATGCATACTACAGTACTCACCCACTGCCTGCTAATGCACACTAGAGTACTCACCCACTGCCTGCAAATGCATACTACAGTACTTATGCACTGCTGCACATTACAGTACTCACCCACTGCCTGCTAATGCATCTAGTCCAGTCACCAGGCATTTTCTGATGAACTTGTGTAACATCTCCACTGTCTCTCCGCCTCTCCTGCAGCGGACCACGTGAACGAGAAGGGAATCAAGTACTACAACAACCTCATCGATGCTCTGCTGGAGAATCAGATCACGCCCATCGTGACGCTCTACCACTGGGACCTGCCACAGGTACTTATCTGCAGCACACACACACACACACACACACACACACACACACACACACACACACACACACACACACACACACACACACACACATACACACACACACACACACACACACACACACACACATACAGATCATGCCCATAGTGACGCTCTACCACTGGGACCTGCCACAGGTACTGATCTGCAGCACACACACCACACCATCAGTGACAACAACACAATTCATTTATACTCTTTTCATCAAGGTTACAGTGAAAGAGAGAAGCCTTTATAAACCACCAGCAATGTGTAGCACCCACCTGGCTGAAGAATGGCAGCCATTATACACTATATATTATTATATATGTTATATGCGCTATAATGTATGCAGTGGCCATACGCCAGCATGTCTCAATTACCACTCAATAACCATAATATTATGTCAATATTTGTTAACAATAATGTAATAAGTCAGAGTGTTTTAAGACATAGTAATCACTTCTCTGTTTCTGCATGGTTGTCTTGTGTTGCAGGTGCTGCAGGAGAAGTATGGCGGGTGGCAGAACATCAGCATGGTCAACTACTTCAACGACTTCGCCAACCTCTGCTTTGAGAAATTTGGAAACCGAGTTAAATACTGGATAACGTTCAACAACCCCTGGGTACGTATATCCACTTAATCCCACCACACGATGATGCAATCAGTGTTATTGCAACCAATGCCTCTAGATGGAATTTGTAACGGTTACAATTCAGTGGTGATATGAGAAATGTTCTCGATGTGAAGTGTGTGTATCAGTGAGTTCTCAGTGTGAGATGTGTTGTGTGCTGTGTGAGTTCTCAGTGTAAAGTGTGTGTTGTGTGCTGTGTCAGTTGTGTGTGTTGTGTGTGTTGTGTGCTGTGTGAGATGTGTGTGTTGTGTGCTGTGTGAGTTCTCACTGTGAGGTGTGTGTTGTGTGAATTCTCAGTGTAAAGTGTGTGTTGTGTGCTGTGTCAGTTGTGTGTGTTGTGTGCTGTGTGAGATGTGTGTGCTGTGGGCTGTGTGAGTTCTCACTGTGAGGTGTGTGTTGTGTACTGTGTAAAGTGTGTGTTGTGTGAGTTCTCAGTGTAATGTGTGTTGTGCTGTGTGTCAGTCGGTGGCGGTGGAGGGCTATGAGACAGGAGAGCATGCTCCAGTGGTGTGTGTGGTGTGTGTTCTGTAAAGTGTGTGTGTTGTGTGCTGTGTGAGTTCTCACTGTAATATGTGTGTGTGTTGTGTTGTGTGCAGTCTGTGGCGGTGGAGGGGTATGAGACAGGAGAGCATGCTCCAGGGATGAAGCTCAGAGGAACTGGGGCCTACAGGGCGGCCCATCACATCATCAAGGTCAGAGGTCAACGCTAAGGTCAAACTGTTATAGGCCTTCATTGTTTTTGACTGTTTTTTTCTCTTGACTGAAACAAATGACTTTTTCACTTGTTGCTATTACGCATTAACTTGGTTTTGTATTATGTTGTTTGTTGCATTGTAAAGCAAAGTGTGGATTATTATTATATTATGTAGTATTATATTAGTATTATAATGATATAACAATATTTTAATAATCCAATAATAATAACAATAATAATGATTATGATTATTGTTGTTGTTATTATTATATATTTATTATTGTAATGATGTTATAATAACAATGATAATAACAATAATAACTAAATGGATGTGTTTCTTGATCTAGTGCCTTTCCCTCTGTTCACAGGCGCATGCTAAGGTGTGGCATACCTATGACACGCTGTGGAGGAACAAACAGAAAGGTGAGGAGAATGGGTTAAGCATAACATGACATAGATGCTTTATTACCACACATAACATACCATAACATACTACAACACAACACAACACAACATAGCATGGCATAACATAGCATGGCATAACATAACATGACTGTCACACACCAATGTTGGTGCTAATGTTTGCTACCATGAAAGAAAGCTCTGTTCATGGAGAAAGTAAACAAATAATAGGTGAAAACAAAAGTAGGGGATATCATACATAAATAAAAAAACAAACTAACTAACAAATACACAAATAATATGATGTGCACTAATGCATCTCCTGTCCTCGTCCTATGCGTATGTGTCTCATGTGCCGTGTGTGTGTGTGTCTCATGTGCTGTGTGTGTGTGTGGCAGGCTTGGTGGGCATCTCTCTGGCGGGGGACTGGGGCCACAACACAACACAACACAACACAAGACAACACAACACAACACAACACAACACAACACAACACAACACAACACAACACACCATAACACAACATAACATAACATAACATAACATAACATAACATAACATAACATAACATCACATCACATCACATCACATCACATGACATGACATGACATGACATGACATGACATGACATAACATAAATTCATTCATGTGCCGTGTGTGTGGCGGTCAGGCTTGGTGGGCATCTCTCTGGCAGGAGACTGGGGCCATAACATAACACAACACAACACAACACAACACAACACAACACAACATAATTCATTCATGTGCTGTGTGTGTGTGTGTGTGTGTGTGTGTGGCTGCTAGGCTTGGTGGGCATCTCTCTGGTGGGGGACTGGGGCCATACCATAACATACCATAACATAACATAACTCATGTGCTGTGTGTGTGTGTGTGTGTGTGTGTGTGTGTGTGTGTGTGTGTGTGTGTGTGTGTGGCAGGCTTTGTGGGCATCTCTCTGGCGGGGGACTGGGGTGAGCCCGTGGACATGACCAACCAGAGGGACATCGAGGCGGCCGAGAGATACGTCCAGTTCTACGTGGGCTGGTTTGCCACGCCCATTTTCCACGGAGACTACCCCCAAGTCATGAAGGACTTTATCGGTAAGAGAGGGCAGAAGACAGAAGATTGTAGATCAGTTCCATTCAGTTCCATGTGCTGTAAAGGGGGTTTTGTTGGGAGTTTCCTGTTTTTTAATTTGTACCTCACACATTTCCTCAAGAAACAACATCAGCACTTTGGATAAAAATGATTTAAAATGTAAAATGTCAAAGAGTAAATGTATAAACTTGTATGCAATGTGTGTTTGTCAAGCCATAAGAGCTGTTCAAATCCAGACTCAAAACTCACCTGTTCCAGGTGGCGTACTCACTGTGATTGTACTATTCCATTTCATTTAGTGTTTTGTTTTTTATTATCTCAGTAGTCTCCTTGAGTGTTCTGAAAGGTACTTTGTATTATTATTATTTGTATTATTATTATTATTATTATTATTATTATTATCATCATAATCATTAATAATAATAATAATTATTATTATTAGTAGTAGTATTTATTTATTTATTTATCATTATCATTAGCATTAGCATTATTATTATTATTATAATTAATATCACTATTCTGTCTGCACCAGGCCGCAAGAGTGCCCTCTAATAATAATAATAATAATAATAATAATAATAATTATTATTATTATGATTATTATTATTATTATTATTATAATTATTATCACTATCCTGTGTTTGTCAGGTCGCAAGAGTGCCCAGCAGGGCCTGGGTACCTCCCGGCTGCCCACGTTCTCGTCCCAGGAGAAGAGCTACGTGAAGGGCACGTGTGACTTCCTGGGCCTGGGCCACTTCACCACGCGCTACATCACGCACAAGAGCTTCCCCGCCAGCGGCCGCAGTAGCACCTACTTCATGGACCGAGACGTGGCCGAGCTGGTGGACCCCCGCTGGCCCGATCCCGGCTCCGAGTGGCTCTACGCCGTCCCCTGGGGCTTCCGCCGCATACTCAACTTCGTTAAGGTGGGGGAAAAACTACCACTACCATCCACCACCAGGTCCAACTTCAGCTCTCACTTCAGTTTATTGGTTATATGCAGGGGCAACTTTGTTAAGGTGTGGAAAGACTACCATCCTACCATCCACCACCAGCTTCAATTTACCAACTTCAGCTCAGACTTCAGTTCATTGGTTTAGTTTATTATTAGTATATGCAGAGACACCTCAACTTTGTTAAGGTTGGGAAAAACTACCACTACCACCCACCACCAGCTCCAATTTACCAACTTCAGCTCAGACTTTAGTTTATTGGTTATATGCAGGGGCAAGTTTGTTAAGGTGGGAACCACCAGCTCCAATTTGCCAACTTCAGCTCAGACTTCAGACTTGGTTTAGTTTATTATTAGTACAGTATATGCAGGTGCACCTCAACTTTGTTACGGTGGGGAAAAAATCTATACCACTACCATCCACCACCAGCTCTGATTTATCAACTTCAGCTCTGACTTCAGTTCATTGGTTTAGTTTATTATTAGTATATGCAGAGACACCTCAACTTTGTTAAGGTGGGGAAAAAAACTACCAGCTGCCAGCTCCAATTTACCAACTTCAGCTCAGACGTCATTGGTTTAGTTTATTATTAGTAAATGCAGAGACACCTTAACTTTGTTAAGGTGGTGAAAAAATCTATACCACTACCATCCACCACCAGCTCTGATTTATCAACTTCAGCTCAGACTTCAGTTCATTGATTTAGTTTACTGGTTATATGCAGGGACACTACAAGATGGGGAAAACATAGAGTATAGAGTATACTATATAGAATATATAGTAGTTCCAAGAGTTGATTACTGACAAATATTTCCCTAAAAGCACAGATTCCATTGGTTTATAACACTTAGTAATTATGTTGGTGCACTATGCTGTATATCTTGTGTTTAATATCACAAAGCTTTATTCCCAAATCCCTTTCTGAAACCTATGTTTAGTTTATAGTCACTGGCCAGTCGTGTTGTATTTATGTCAGTAATGTTCCTGTCTGTGATCCCTTTAGACCCAGTATGGGAACCCCATGATCTACATCACTGAGAACGGCGTGTCTGAGAAGATGCCCTGCACTGAGCTGTGTGACAACTGGAGGATCCAGTACATGAAGGACTACACCAATGAGATGCTGAAGGGTCAGCAGAGCTATTTACTCCAGACCATTGGCTGTGTATAAGATAGATATATATATATACTCTATGCTATAGACAGTGTGGTTAAAGTGCCTTCAAATGTCATTAAATAGCACGGTTAGAATGGGGAGATGGAGAGTTTAAATTGTGCCACAGCCCTCCGGAGCTCAGCTCCCCCTCCTCACCTCAGCAATACAGCCAGCCAGAGCTGAGCTCCCTCTGCTACAGTATTTATAGTAATACAATAGAGGGAGATACTGACCACTGTGAGTAAAGAGGGGCTCCCCCTCCTTACAAAAGCCAACTCAACCACTGGATAGATGAATGTATGGATTGAAAAACATATGAAAGGGCCTGCAAACCCATGAAAACACTCAAATGATTCTGTCTGTACAACTTCTGCATAATGGCCCAAACATCTCCAGCGAGTCAGCTGACTGCTCTCCTCTCCCCTCTCTCTCTCCCCCTGTAGCCATCAAAGACGGCGTGGACATCAAGGGCTACACGGCCT
Source organism: Setipinna tenuifilis (assembly GCA_030347295.1). Taxonomy (NCBI): domain Eukaryota; kingdom Metazoa; phylum Chordata; class Actinopteri; order Clupeiformes; family Engraulidae; genus Setipinna; species Setipinna tenuifilis. The sequence goes on along the minus strand of CM059268.1, from coordinate 3,695,923 downwards.
GGTCTCTGCTGGACAAGTTTGAGTGGGACGAGGGCTACTCGGAGAGGTTCGGCCTCTACTACGTGGACTTCAAGAACAAGAACAAGCCGCGCTTCCCCAAGGCCTCCGTGCAGTTCTACAAGCGCATTATCAGTGCCAACGGCTTCCCCAACCAGAGAGAGGTCAGCTTTCCGTTTTACAGTCATTTGATGCCAATTTCAAATATATTTTATTTTATGATGCAAAATCTAAATAATTAAGATAATTCATTAACAATTAATTGATAAATAATTAATAGTAATAAGATAAATAGAGTAATTGTTGTTAGTAGTAGTAATAGTGATAGTAACCAGAGAGAGGTCAGCTTTCCTTTAAGCCAATTTCACATTTAATAGTAACTATTAGTATTATTCGATAATGTAATAACAAATAAATAAATAAGAGTAATTGTTGTTAGAAGTAGTAATAATGATAGTAACAGAGAGAGGTCACCTTTCTGGCCAAAGTCATTTTAAGGCTATTTCACATTTAATAGTAAGTATTAGTATTATTCGATAATGTAATAACAAATAAATAAATAATTAAGAGTAATTGTTGTTAGTAGTAGTAATAATGATAGTAACAGAGAGAGGTCACCTTTCCAGCCAAAGGCATTTTAAGGCTATTTCAAATTTAATAGTAACTATTAGTATTATTCCATAATGGAATAATATAGAAATAAATAATTAAGAGTAATTGTTGTTAGTAGTAGTAATAGTGATAGTAACAGTGTTGTTAATGCTGTACATGTTGAGTATTTTGTTATACAGCCCAAACTACGGTGTCTCAAACCACTTTGCAGAGTTCAAAACCCAGTCCCCACAATGATAACCACTGCACTGCAAGGGAAAATATATTTATTTTATATAAGTTGTTACAGTTTTGCCTGCTAGGCTAGGTAGATAGACAGTTGGAGTCATTTATAGATCAAACATTAATAGAACACACACATATATATGGACAGACACAAGCAGAGACACATAACAGGTTGTGCAGCTGTAGTACAGGGCACATGTTTGTAGGGTAGAGGGCACATGTTTGTAGGGTAGAGGGCACATGTGTGTAGGGTAGAGGGCACATGTGTGTAGGGTAGAGGGCACATGTTTGTGGGGTAGAGGGCACATGTTTGTGGGGTAGAGGGCACATGTTTGTAGGGTAGAGGGTACATGTTTGTAGGGTACAGGGTACATGTTTGTAGGGTACAGGGCACATGTTTGTAGGGTACAGGGTACATGTTTGTAGGGTACAGGGTACATGTTACAGGGCACATGTTTCCACTGGAGACACATGGGCATGGAGAACATGTAGCTGGAGATACATGTGCACCCTCACCCAGTAGCTGCAAGCCAACAAAGAAAAACAACAGCAGACATATACAAACAACCAACTAATGCAAAAGATTTGTTGTTACTCATTAAAAAAAGAAAAAACAAGCAAACAAACAAAAACAAAACGGAAAGAATCATAGGATGAGAAATGAGATTCCCCAAGAGCAAAAAGACAAATGTGAACAAATGTGAGGGCAGTTAAGGGTCATTAATAAAGATATTTATTACACAGATATAAGAACAGACGGCACACTTTTACACAGCAGAAATATGATGATGTAACTCCTCCACTCCTGGGGGGGAGCTCCCATGGGGTGCCTGCAGAGCAAAGAGACTTACGATTAGCAAACCAGTAAAACTGTATAATACATCACGTAACACTACTCTTATGTCACATCGAAAGCATATTATCTAAATGAAAGCTTACATTAAGTATTTAGGCAGGGCAGACTTATGTGCCTAGCATATTTCACATAGCATATTTGGTGATCATTT
>CM059268.1:3666582-3689082 GCA_030347295.1 Setipinna tenuifilis | reverse complement strand
CATTCATAGTTGTCTTGTTAAAGTCTACATCACAGGGGAACACACAACATCACTGGGGGATACACACAATCACGGGGATACACACATCATGTATACACAACATCACTGGGGAACACACAACATCACTGGGGACACACACACATCATGTATACACAACATCACTGGGCAATACACATCTCACAGTGTGCTCAGGAGCAGAAGCGAGGTGGACATCCCGGGTTCAGAAAGTAAAAGTCCGACTACATATTTGTTCCCAATTAGCACCACACCTCTTCAGACAGGTAGATGAGACAACTAGTGAAATCACCTGTGTTAAGAGACCAGGCAGACGGAATACATGGCAAGACTGGTTTGTCCACCTCTGCTCAGGAGGGGTGGCAGAGGGTCATGGTGGGTACATGTTACAACACTATATATGAGCTTCTGTGCAAATCTGGTTCATCAACGATGAAGGACAGTCTCGGTAATGCAAATAATAACATCGGAGCAACACAGATGTAAGCCTAACTTACCTTTTCATTAAGATTAAGGTCACATTTTCGCCTACCTGCCTACCTACCGCATCTTCAGAGTCCCTTTTCATGTTGTGCACCTTAATTAAAATTTAAGTTACACTCACATCTGTGTTGCTCCGACTATTATGTTATGTTTACCATCATGATGAGGTTTGAGCCATGACACAGTGTGGATGAAGCCCTCGACAGTCTCAATAATGAAAATAACAAAATCGAAGCAACACAGATGTAAGCATAAGTTAATTTTTCATTAAGATTAAGGTCAAAATCTAAGTTGTGCTCATATCTGTGTTGCTATGATTTTGTTATTTCTACCACCATGATGAGGTTTGAGGCATGACACAGGGACAGTGTGCCCTGGACATACCTGTGGAGAAGGTCACATGATCCACCAGCGGCTGTCTGCTGAGGTGGAAGGAGGTCCTGACCTCTCGTGACCCCTGACCACTGAACACCTCCACACCCCAGGTCATGGGCTCCTCCCTATGCCACACACACACACACACACACACACACACACATACACACACACACACAGACATACACAGACACACACAGACACAGACACAGACAGATACACACACACGCGCAAACCATCAATAAAGGGTTTAACAACACTTTACCACATTAATGGAAACACACATGCAAACAGAGACATATGAGGATATGTTTCAGACCTGGAATGATAAGAATGAACTAAACTTGGAGTCTTACTTTTGATAAAACTTGCTGATCATAACAGGTCTGATTTCCATCTGAAACACGTGTTCCTCATCGTAAGGGCTTGTCTTGTAGTACCTCAGGCAGGATCTACAACACACACAATCACAGAGATTCAACATTAAACAAAATAGAGACATTAGATAGAAATATACCAGAACAAATCAGGAAAAAGACAATATAAATATAAGAAAAGAAATAGAGTAAAAGTGAAGATAGTAAATAATAAAAGCAGCCCAGACTGATGGCTGGGGACACTGAAGTGAAGTGAGCTCACTGTATGAAGGGGAACAGGCACTCGTGCGGCAGGTTGAGGAAGGTGCTGCAGATCACCAGCATCTCCAGCAGGTGGTGCAGTTTCTTCACTCGCGTCACCTGCTCCTGCAGATCCACCTCCGTGCTCAGGTAGTAGCTCTGGGGGACAGGGACAGGTAGGAGGGGAGAGGGACAGGTAGGCGGGGGGGGGGGGGAGAGGGACAGACAGGTAGGAGGGGAGAGGGACAGACAGGCAGGAAGGGAGAGGAGCAGACAGGCAGGAAGGGGGGGGGGGGGGGGGCAGACAGGCAGGAAGGGGGGGGAGGGACAGACAGGCAGGGGGGCAGAGGGACAGGTAGGCAGGTGATGAGGGACAGACAGGCAGGGGGGGAGGGGTACAGGTAGGAGGGGAGAAGGACAGGTAGGCAGGGGGGGACAGACAGGTAGGCAGGGGGGGACAGGGACAGACAGGAAGATAGGTGATGAGGGACAGGTAGGCAGGGGGGGAGAGGGACAGACAGGTAGAGGGGGAGAGGGACAGGTAGGAGGGGAGAGGGACAGGTAGGCAGGGGGGGGGGTAGGAGGGGAGAGGGACAGACAGGCAGGGAGGGAGAGGGACAGGTAGGCAGGTGGGGAGAGGGACAGGTAGGCAGGTAGGCAGGTGAGGACTCAGAAGACTTACTGGTCAATAATAATAAGCAGCTAGATGTCTTTATATGTAAAATCTACAGAATAATAACACATGCTAGTTATGCTCACCAGGTTATTAAGAGTGGTCAACTCCCTTCCTGTAACAACACGAGGACACAGGAGGATTAGTGGTACAAATTAAACTTTAAGAGACACTGAAATGGAGACATTGTAAAAAAAGCAGCACACATACACACAGAGCACACACATATACAGCCCACAACGCACACACAGCACACAGTACAAACACACACACACGCCGGCAGGCATGCGTGAGCAGTAGGCAGTGGCCCCTTATGACCGATGAGGTAGTCCTTCCTCATCTTGTGTACATATCTACATACCCACTCACACACACACACACACAGCACACTCTCGCACACACAGACACACATACACACACACACACACACACACACACACACACACACACAGCACACAGCACACATACACACATACACACACACACACCCCACCCACACACACACACACACACGTTCCTGCTGACCGATGATGTAGTCCTTCCTCATCTTGTCCAGGCCCATCTGCAGCAGCATGTGTACATATCTACATACCCACTCACACACACAAAAACATGTACATACCCCTACACACACACACACATACACATACACATACACACACACACACGCCCCTGCTGACCAATGAGGTAGGTGATGTCACTAGGTTGCAGTCACTAGGTTACACACACACACACACACACACACACACACACACACACACACACAGCACACACATCATGCTGACCAATGAGGTAGTTGATGTAGTCCTTCCTCATCTTGTCCAGGCCCATCTGCATGTACATACGCACGCACGCACGCACACACGCACGCACGCACACACGCGCACACACACACGCGCACACACGCGTATGCGCACACACACACACACGCGTACGCGCACACACACACACGCGCACACACACACACGCGCACACACACACACGCGCACACACACACACGCGCACACACACACACACACACACACACACACATCATGCTGACCAATGAGGTAGTTGATGTAGTCCTTCCTCATCTTGTCCAGGCCCATCTGCAGCAGCATGTGTACGGGGGCCAGGCCCGACAGACACACCTCCTCCATCTGCTGCTTGTAGGACTGCAGGATGAGCCGGCCCAGAGAGTTACTGCTGTTCCTGTGCACCTGGGGGGGTGTGGGGAGTTGTGGTTGTGTGTGTGTGTGTGGGGGGGGGTGGGGGGGATAGGGTGGAAGATGGACAGTGGCCAGCTTAGATTTGTTTCACAGGAGGTGGTCTGTGTTTTTGCTCAAGAAAAAAATATTTTATGAATGACCATTGCTGTCCTGCACCCTCATCTACAGCCTTGAACAAGGCATTTAAACCTATACTTTGCTTCAGGGGATTCCCTAATTCACTTATCAAGTCAGCCTGAATAAGAGCATCAGCTAAACAACATGTAGTTAATGTTAGAAATGACCAATGATAAGGGGACTGGAGATGTAAATTAGGCTAACAGTTATGTTAATAAGATGGACAGTGGCCAGCTTAGATTTGTTTCACAGGAGGTGGTCTGCACACTGTGTTTTTGCTCTAGGAAAAGATTTTGACCTCACTGGATCTTTATCAGCTCATACTTACATTACATTACATAACTAAACATAAGAGGAGTTCCCTTACTTCAGCTGCTTTTTTTAGACACCGTTTATCACAATTCAATTAAAACTAGATGAAGAAATAAGCTTAAGGACAAAACTAAAAGATTAGATAGAATGAAAGATTAGACCAGTAATGCTTAGACCATTTTAGCAATGATAATGTAGACACACACACATACACATACACAGCGTTGACAAAAAAGCACACCACCAGACAAGGCCAGACATGCATGCAAAAATATTTCTGAATTCTATTTCCTAGCAGAAATGTGGGTGGGATAGGGTAGGGATCAGCTGATTCAGTGAATTGGCTGAAACAACTATGTGGCATGACTTTGGCTTTATGAACCGGAGATGTAAACACCATGTGGTTAATGTAAGAAATGACCAGTGAAAAGGGACGTAAACTCACCCATGGCTTGATCTGCCCATGTTTGACAGCAGAAATGACCATCTTCAGGCAGTCCATGATGTCCTGGTAGGAGGTTATGCCTGTGGATGACAGGTGCTATTACTGTCTGACAGGTGCCATTACTGCCTGATGATCGGCCACATTCTGGGCCAAACACTGAAGCCGAAACAAAACGTCCACTAGACGTCCACTCGGGGCTGGCTGCAGAAGTGAGTTAACTGGCATAGACTTCCACATTAAAAAGTACAATTTTACAAACAAATAAATAAACATGTTTACAGGCTGGTTCAAAAAACTTTTTGTTGTGCCTTTTGATATTTTTGAGTCCTTGACAATTGTGAAGGGAGTGATCCTCATTATGGGTATTTTCTTAATTTCTGTACACAAAAACGTAGTCCCGTAAACAGCATTCTGAATCCAGGCATGTTTGTAGAGTCTAATGATGTAGGCCTAAAGCACACACATCCGCCTCAAGCAGTCTGGGTGCTGGACCAAAAAGGAAAGTCAAAAAACACAAAGTCCATGACAGCAGTGTGCTCCCACAAAAAAGGTTTTTAATTGTAACATTTCGGGCATGCACCCTTCATCGGATGACATATGAAACGTTACAATTAAAAAAACTTTCTGTGGACTTTGTTTCCTTTTTTTTTACAAATCCAAACCCAACCAAAACAAACCACATCCAGAATCATAAATACAGTAGAAAAAAGTCTCAGTACATTGTTTCTGTTCTTTGCAAATCCAAACTCAGCTAAAACAAACCACATCCAGAATCATAAATACAGTCTCACTGCTTCTCATCTTGACCCAGAGCTGGTCGGTGAAGTCCAGATCGCCGCGCTCCAGCCCTACGGAGCTGTAGATGTTGATGCTGTGGCCCTTGTCTCCCTGTGAGGGAGTGCTCGGCTTCTCCTCCTTCAGAGCCTGCTCAGGACAAAGTCAAAGTCAAGTCAAAGTCAAAGTCAGCTTTATTATCAAAAACCATATGTACAGGTTGCACACACAGAATTTGAAATTGCGGCACTCCCTAGGCCCACAGTGAACATTAAACGTCTTGTAAACAAGACAATAAAACATGAGGACAAAACATAATATAAACACAGGAAAAAGGACAATAAGGCTTGTATATAATACAAATAAAACATGATAAAGCTCAAATGGTGCCATTTAAGCAGCAGTGTCATTGGTTATAGTGCAAAAAGAAAAGTGTACATTGAAATTACTGTGGAGCAGTGGGAACTCCACAGGAGAGTGTCACAAAAGACACAGCTTGAGCTAAGCAGCTCATCTCACAGTACAACTACCACAAGCTAACCGGCTGGTCTCACAGGAGAGATACCACAGTGGAGATACTATAGCGTCTGTGCTTTGACTTGAGTGGTTTGTCTCACAGTACAACTACCACAGTGGAGATACCATACTGTCTGTGCTTTAAGCTAAGCGGCTAGTTTCACAGTGGAGATACCATAATGTCTGTGCTTTGAGTCAAGTGGGTCGTCTCACAGTAGAGATACCACGGTGGAGACACCATAGGGGAGATGCCATAGGAGAGATACCACAGTGGAGATACTATAGAATCTGTGCTTTCAGCTAAGCGTCTTGTCTCACAGTAGAGATACCACAGTAGAGATACTATAGCATCTGAGTTTTGTAAGGCAGCTTACCTCTACCCCTTTCCCTGCTGGGCCATGACCAGTTTTAGCAATGTTCTCCAGCTCTGTGTGGAACAGGAAAAATACCACATTACAAGAGATACTGCATGTGTGTGCACAGAGAGAGAGAGAGAGAGAGAGAGAGAGAGAGAGAGAGAGAGAGAGAGAGACATGCAGAGAAAGAGAGAGAGAGAAAGGCAGAGAGAGAGAAAGAGACCGAGAGAGACAGAGAGAGAGAGGGCAAGAGCAAGTGAGAGCGAGAGAGAGGGAGGCTGAGAGAGCTAGCTTTGGTCAGTAAACCATACAACCATAGAGTAGTTACATCATACTGGTTTGTATTCAGCATGCTCTCAGCACCCTGAAATGCAGAATGCCGCAAAAGATTTTTTGTGCTGCTTTCGTGGCATGAGCAGTGCACATGTGCTGCAGTATACTATGATACAGGCCTTTCATTTGCCAACCACTACAGCCACATCGCCACTGACCTGGCAGCAAAAACTGACAACCACAACAGAGAGAAGTCTTTGAGACTTCACATTTTATAAACCCTTGTCATGAACTCTATTGAATTTCAAATTATCAAATCAGTAATGAAACATAATCAAATCAGAACCACACCAGTACCTTCCCCGGGAACTTTGTTTCTTCCTATACTTAAAAAATCCAGTGCAAACAGGGAGATTTTCCTCACCCCTGTCGCCCCTATGGACACTAGCAGGAACTGCCAACAGCACTCCAATGAACTTTCTCGGCGCTTCCAAGCTGCAACAAATGCTGTCTTGTGTTTTTCCTGCCAAACTGTTGAAGCACTTTGAGCTACATCTTGTATGAGTTGTGCTATACAAATACAGTCTATTATTATTATTATTATTATTATTATTATTATTATTATTACCTTCCACGAGAGCTCTGGTGAGGTCCACGGCTGATCTGCGGTCAGTGGGGTCTGGCCACTCTGCCTCCCCAGTCTGCAGGCCCTGGGCTAGGGTCTGACGGGGGAGAGATGGGGGAGGAAGAGAGGTCAACATGGGTGGAGGAGTTACAGTGTAACATCACCTTAAAACCACCTATCTTGTGCAACATCACCTTAAAACAAAAAATATTTTGTTTTATTTTATTTTTATTTTTTTGGGGGGGGCAAAAAATCTGAGTATAATAATAGCAATAACAATGACAATAATAATAACAATAATACATTTTATTTGTTACACAGTGCCTTTCAAAACACTTAAGGTCACCAGAATAGGCAGGTTGGCCAGACTGACTTGAAGGGGAAATTAAATGCAGCGCCGGCCACAGGCAGTATGGGCGGGGCCGGCTACTTCAGAGACACAATGTCAGTGTGTCACTGTACTTGTGCTGCGATAAGTTCCTCATTCTTACCAGGTTTAGGGATAACCATCACATTATGTATCTCAGATCATACACCGCTGATGAATATTGTTCATGTCTGTAGCCAGCTACAATAACTTTTGAATATGTATAATATTATATAAAAAAGTACTGAGAATAAGACATGAGTTTCCTAACCTATCTTGAGTAGTTGGTATTACTGTATAAAAAATTGTAAGAGAAGTACATGCCTCCAAAAACTCCAGTTCCTTGTAGGTTTCATACAAAGGGCTTTTCATGTCTCCGATCGCCAAGGTGATATCCTGAAAACAAAAGATTAAAAACAAAAAAGATTACAAAAGAAAACAACAGAAACAAAAGAAAACAAATTAAAAACAAAAACAAACAGCAGCGTGACTGGTGTCTGTCCAGTGCAAGCTCACCAACACGGCCTCGGATGACTGCGGCGGCATCTGGAAGATCTTCTCCACGTTGCTCCACCTGAAGACGGCCGTGATGCTGCACTGGGACTCGATGATGGTGTTCTCCACCTCCATGGAGCCAAACAGGTCATACTGCGCATAGCCCTTCGTCTCCACCTACAACAACAACAACAACAACAACAACACACAAACAGTGTGCATAGTTTCAGTTTAAAGTCATTTCGGTTCATCAATTTCATCTATATTAATAAAAAAATAACAAAAAGCTTGAAGACTATCGTACTCCGAAGTTATTTGGAATGTAGTTTGTTGGATATGCACCCACTGAAAACATATATGGGACACCGCAGTGTTACAGAAAAAAAAAAAAAAAAAAACATTTTAATTTACCTTGAAACTGACAGATTTTTACAACAAACTGATTGTGCCATCTTTACATTTACAGTAACCAAGACAGAGACAGAGACTTACTAAATGGCAGTAGTCAGCATATTCTAACTCATCATATTGTGCTTGCTCAGCAGAGGTGCATTAGACTCCTAAGATAGTATCTTACTGCAGACGCATGGTGTCTCTTCTGATGCAGCTGAATCAGTTCATCCAAGCTGATAAATGAGGACTTGTCCTCTGTGGCCCCTGCAAAACACATCACAGGAACAAGCTCAGGGGTCAAGGTCTAATACACACACCACACACACCTCCTGCAAAGTACTCAGACTAGGGATGATATTAATAGAATGGGGTTGAATAGTCAGAGAAGCTAGTTTATGTGTATCTATAAGAAGGGACCATGTACATTAATTGACATGCCCCATTTACACAGGCCCTCTACATGTACCAGATTTAGCCAAGGGCTAATTGTCATCTGTTGCCCCTGGCTACTTAATGTTAATAAAAATAAAGATTACTTATTATTATTAATATTATTATTAATAATAATACTATTATTAAAGGTAATTAAAGACTACTTTAAAGTTTCTACACATTTCAGGTTTCCACAATGTGGTAATGTTCTCTGTAATCACACTGATATCTGTCTTCAGTTGAACATGCAAGTGAGAATACTGATTCTAATAGTTTATTCCATTTGTCCTTGAGGCTAAGTTTCAAATTCGGAGTTGTTTTGAAGACAGAAGTGATGAAATGTACGCCCCCATCTCTCTGATACCCAAACAAACAGCTCGGAGCAACACAACACGGGCTTAGGACCCGAGTCGCTGAGTTTGCAAATGGAACACACTGAATGACATTTTAAATGGGCATGATGTAATCTATCAGCTGAATCTCGGATGCAAAGGCAGGTGGAACAGACTATAAAGCTGGTAAGATGAGGAGGTAATGAGGGTAAAATAGCTGTGACTGGTCCCAGAAGTTTATTACCTTTGCTGCAAATGGTGTAGAGTTTGATGGCGCTGACTTTGTTGCCCGTGGAGACGGGCTCTGCCCCCAGCCATGCGGTACCCAGGGGGTCACTCATGTCACAGCGTGCCCAGAGAGGGGGGAGGGGCGGACACGCCACCGTGGGCAGGTTTTGGAATCGGGTCATCGTGTACCAGGACAACAGCTGTCTGTATTAACCACATGCGTGTGAACCCAATGTGTGTAAATGGACATGCCAAAAAACATCGAAAAAAAAAACAAGATGAGAACATGGCAATAACCATATCTTATGACGATTTATGTATATTTTACCATATTTGAGACACTCAAACTCAGAAAAAACTTCCTTTGCAAATAGCAATGTTTTCAACAGTATTTACTTAAATCTCATGGCAAAATCAGAGGACCCCAACTCACCTCATGGCACAAACAATCTACTTAAGACAAAAGGGAAATAATGTAGCCTAGTCAATGTAGCACTGTAGGTCACGTTTGTGCAATATGTTCCAGGTATTCTGAACTCCTCATGTTACCTTGCTGTCTTTAGTGGTAGAGGCTGAGGACCAGGGTCCCTCTGCTCCTCACCAGCTCCTTCCCCATCAAGCAGGTCCTCGCTGGGCAGTGAATCCGCGCTGTCGTCCTGCCCATTTTCTACTTTCAGCTGGAGACAGAGAAGGTACTGGAGAAAGGGCTTGCACACAGTCAAGTAACACAAGAAAGCAAAGCGGATAATAAACTACTTACTTTCCTACCGGCGACAAGCATGGGCAGGTTTCCGCATACTAACTTGTGCAGTGGCACCTTATGCTTCACCAGGGAGATCTGGATGTTGTCCTGTGACACCAGCAAGACAATTACAAAATGTGTATTTTTACCGTAAAACATACTGTTTAAAAATAGGATGGGTAAAGATTATGTCTCTCACCTCATGTATTAGTTCATCCTCTGTGTTTTTCTGGCATAACCCTCTTGAAGAAAAAGGAAAAAAAACATAAATATTCATGTCAGATATGAAAGAATTTTAGCAGGTGGCTTTAACATGTTTATGCTGTCTTCATTACCATCCAAGGCAGCACATGGACTAATGACAGACCTGGGTAAGTTTGCTTAAAGGGGCAAACCTCTTGGTAAAAGAGTCTTGTTTTGCTTAACCTTTGTTTTGCTAAGCGAGTAAGGGGGGCATCTATGGTAAGTTTTCCCACTTTGATTAATTCATTTTTTTTTTAATGTATTAAACCATGTAGGTGAAATACCACCCACAACAGACAGTCTGGCAATAATGCAACCAAGTTTGAATGGACTTACAGGTGAAACGATATTGGCTTGACTAGTTTCTTCAAAAAGATTTACTTCAACTTATGCAGTAAAGGTTTAGTATTAAAGCGATAGTTATAATAATAATAACAGTAGTACAACAATCAAATCAATCTATTTGATTTCGGTAACACTGAAGTTTAGTACCATCCTTGCAGAACACAGATTAAGTTACTTACTTCAAAGACGCCACAAAACGATTGGCGTCGGAAATTATTGTTGAACCCATCGTCTGGAATTTACAAATTGTTGATGGACCCATCGTCTCGAATTAACAAATATAAAAAATTAAACAAGACTAGTGTAACTGACTGAAAGTCTGCTTTGCTTAGCGTATTTATTTCAAAGTTCTACACAATCCACTACCTCTCTTTTTTGTTTTTGACAAGTCGCGCCATTGAAACGTCATGAAGGTTATAGGTCATGACGTCACACGTTTTCAGACTTTATATTGTAGTTATTTAATAAAGTTTGAGATTTTGTATTTTTCATAGTTTTCAAAAAATATATATTAGCAATAAACATTATATTTTTAATAAAGACATTTTTAAACTGGCCAAGTAAAAAAAGGTTTCGGATGTTGGGGAAGTAGTCCGGTCATCCCCAGAAATAATCAGAAATCATCCGCCATGAGGCAATGAAATAGTCCATAACATGTAGAGGCAATTCTTTTATAATTTAAATGTAAATTATTAATTAAATACGTTATAAGTACAAATAAGTTAGATTTTCTATTATCTGCAGTGTTATTTCGCTACTAGTGTCACATAAACTTCACGTCCAAGTGTTGTCGGAAGTCGATACATCTCGGAGGCATATATCCTGGAAGGTGTTACCCACTCTTCCTTTTCTTCCGTGGCCGCCATTGAGTGAGGAGCGTGGTTCCCGGCGTGCCGTGAAAATACAATAAAATGGTATGCTTTTAAACATGATTTTGGACATTTACATTAACGATAGTTACAGTAATTGTTATTTTGTGCGATATTTCCGAGTTGGGTGAGTTGAATGTTGGCTAATTGCTAAAAATATGAAAAAACTTACGACTGGTGCGGTTGGGAAGCCATTTTGAACCTTGGTGGAAGCTAGTAGCTACACGTGTAATGACTCGCCACTGATTTGTGAAGTGCATTATTTTCTTAAGAAGTAACCGCTACACAATAACTGTCTGTCGTAGTCTGCATAGCATTACTAAACACGTTTTGTTGTGACCTAAACTATTCAGAGGTGAAGCAAATCCATTGGAGTCTTAAACTGGCTAAAAGTGATCTCCGAATAACTTGCTAGTTGGTTCATAGCATTAGCCCGGAATGGTAGGCCTCTCCTGTTGAATCCACAAGATCATCTCGCCATACTAATGCAAAGTTTAAACTACTACCTGTTTTGAAAATGTATGGATGTTTAACCTCAGCGAGGATACTGTGCTGTGTAACTAAAGTGTGGCTAAGTAGCAAGGCATGTGTTCATGCAGGCTAACGCGAGAAGCTAGTATCACTTGCAATGATGGTGTAATTTGCGTCTGACACTGTGCCCAGCGACAGTTGCCTGCTGTCATATGCTGTCGCAGATGTGTGCTGAAAATTAAAGCTGAGCAAGTGTACTGCATGTTTTGTGTTTACCTTATTTTCTTCTGCACGACTTTGTCTGACTTTGGTTGTATGTTTCCACCACAGGCTTGTGCCAGACCGTTAATTTCGGTCTACTCCGAGAAAGGAGAGACCTCTGGCAAAAATGTAGTGCTGCCAGCCGTGTTCAGGGCCCCCATCCGCCCTGACGTGGTGAACTTCGTGCACACCAACATGCGCAAGAACAGCCGTCAGCCCTATGCTGTCAGCGAGCTGGCCGGTAAGTGTTTGGCTTCTGGGACTTGTACAACTAACTGTGCTCTGCTGATGATACTCCACTTCAAGGTCCGTGTTTCTGATGTCCTGATAATGTTGGAAGTACTGATGAGCTTACCATTCACCATGAAGATGCATGCTTTGACATTTGGTGTTTTTAATCATTCTTCCTGGCCGATTGTGCATGTCTCTTATGGTTTGCTGTTTGTGTGTTGCATTCCAGGTCACCAGACCAGTGCCGAGTCCTGGGGCACAGGCAGAGCTGTGGCCCGTATCCCCCGTGTGCGTGGAGGCGGTACCCACCGCTCCGGCCAGGGTGCCTTCGGAAACGTATCCTTCTCATTGAACAGTCCACTGGAATTCATAACATGCTAGGTAGCAAGATGGTAATTTAAAATGGTTGGGACCGTTAGTGTTGTCTGCCTGATCCAGGCAGCCATGTTTTTGTCAGACCTCGCAGTGATGGTGTAATTTGCGTCCTACTCTGTGTGTGATGACGGTTGCCTGCTGTCACATGTCACCACAGACGCCTGACGAACATCGACTCTGAGCCAGGTACAGACAGATGCAGCTAAGGGGAAGACTCTAGAATGTTCCATCAGTGTTTCATCCGTTTGGGTTGAATCCGGAATGTTCAGTCAGTGTTCCGTTTGGGTTTCCGTAGCGTTTCCTTGACTCCCTGTGCAGATGTGCCGTGGAGGCCGTATGTTTGCCCCCACCAAGACATGGCGCCGCTGGCACCGTAGGATCAACATCACCCAGAAGCGCTATGCCATGTGCTCCGCCCTCGCCGCAACTGCCCTGCCCGCCCTGGTCATGGCCAAGGGTAGGTCTGCACTCGTCTGTCTGTGCAATGCATATGAGAGGAAAAACTGTAAAAACGAGCAAAATGATGTGTATTTAGAAATTAGATGGTACTTTTTTGTTTCGTTTTTTTCCCCCCCAGGATAGGAATAGATAATTGGAGATTTTCATTCAGTTATATTTTTTTAGGCTGCAAGTCATGTTGGCAGAGTTACCAGTTTTGTTAAAACGCAAACTAATAAATTACACCTGTTTTAGTATGACACCTGTGTTGGGGCTGTAGTTCTACATTGATGCAACCTGCAGTATAGTCAGTCAGTATTCAGTATAATCTTCTAAACGGCCAACAGTATAAAGTTCTGCACTGAGACAGGTGTCTTGACTGCCTTGCTCCTGGTGGTCTGAGAGCAGTCCAGTGCCACATGACTCTCAGTTTGCAGAAGGGCTGTGCTCAGACCATGGCTACTCCCTTTCGAAGGCTGAGAACATTTTTGCTGTTGGATGGTGTTTTAATTGGTGGCATTTGAAAATGAATCCGTGTGTCCGTGCTGGAGGTGTCCAGTTGACTCACGTGCCATATAATGGTTTTGTGCAGGTCACCGCATCGAGGAGATCCCCGAGGTCCCCCTGGTCGTTGACGACAAGGTTGAGGGGTACAAGAAGACCAAGGAGGCCGTGCTTCTGCTGAAGAAGCTGAAGGCTTGGAATGACATCAAGAAGGTGAGACAGCCACTGCTCTGTTGCTGCTCTTAACATGAATTGGTGGTGTTAAGAGGTGTTCATTGCCAATTCAACACATGCTACTCTGCAATTCAGCGCAGCCTCTTCCCTCTTAAAATGCGAAGTCTCCTTCACTATATAAAAGTGAAAGTGTTAGAATTGATGGTCTGTTACTGGTGGTGCCATAGCGATGATGATATTCCACTTCTGGTCCGTGTTTCTGAACTCACTGATTATATCGGAAGTCCTGAGCTTGTTCATACCTCATACCATGATTGACCTCACATGGGGTTGTTTGTAGCCAGTCTGACCATCAATCTAACCTATGCAGTGTGTGTGCCTGTGTCCCCTTATTTGTATAAAATGTGGTGGTTAATATCCGTCTGTCCCGTCTGTTTCAGGTCTACGCCTCCCAGCGCATGCGTGCCGGTAAGGGTAAGATGAGGAACCGCAGACGCGTCCAGCGCAAGGGACCATGCGTCATCTTCAACGAGGACAACGGCGTCACCAGAGCGTTCAGGAACATCCCAGGTGGGTCTTAAAAACTAGAACACCTCCACACGTCAGAAGTGCCGCTCTTTTGCTTTCTGTCTTGGGGTCCCAATTGGACAGCCATTAAAACAGCAGAGGACTAGTCTGTTTCTGGTTCTGTTTGCTTATGGGTGGTGTCAAATAACTGGGCAATGTCCTTATGTCATTACAACTTAAGTCTGTGAAGATTGTTATCCATCCAGGGCATGTTAGTCAAATGAGCCATTATAGTGTATTAGTCCTAACCGTGTGAAAATGAGCAACAAATAATAGTGTAATTTTAAAGGGAGTGTCTTATTGACTTGGTGTGCTGGTCCTAACCCGTGTGTAACCCTGCTGGCAGGCATCACGCTGCAGAACGTGAACAAGCTGGACCTGCTGAAGCTGGCTCCCGGTGGCCACATCGGCCGCTTCTGCATCTGGACAGAGAGCGCCTTCCGCAAACTGGACGGCCTCTACGGCACGTGGCGCAAGGCTTCCTCCCAGAAGGTGGACTACAAGTAAGTAGTGACAGGCCGTTAAGCAGTGGACCTGTGTGTGTGTGTGTGTGTGTGTGTGTGTGTGTGAGACAATGTTAAGCAGCCTTGCGCAAAGACTATACACATCAGTGATGGGCTTTGGCGTCCTGTATTCTGAAAGGAATGAAGGAATGACCTCTATGTGAAGTACTGAGTTAGTGTTTTCACTCATCTGAATAGGATTCCATACATCCCCCCCCTTTGCATTCCATTTTTATGCCCATAGGCGCTTGTGCTTTGACTAATGTGTGAATTTTCCTTCTGCCCCTTTTCTGTCCAGCCTTCCAATGCACAAGATGACCAACACAGACCTGAGCAGAATTCTGAAGAGCGATGAGATCCACAAAGCACTTCGTGCCCCAAAGTAAGTGACACTGTTTCTTCCTTCTGAACTAAACTACATTTCCCAGAAGCTGTGTAGAGCAACCCCCCAGGGTGACATGGAGTGCTAAAAATGATGGGGGTCTATTACTGGTGGTGGCTCCAGCACCACTTCTGGGAAATGCACTGCACACTGGTTGCCATAGCGATGATGATATTCCACTTCTGGTCCGTGTTTCTGAACTCACTGATTATTTCGGAAGTCCTGAGCTTGTTCATACCTCATGCCATGACTGACCTCACATGGGATGTTTGTAGCCAGTCTGACCAGCATCAATCTAACCTGCTGTGTGTGTGTGTCTGTGTGTGTCCTGCAGCAAGAAGACTCAGCGCAGAGTCCTAAAGAAGAACCCTCTGAAGAACCTGAGGGTCATGATGAAGCTCAACCCGTACGCCAAGACCTACCGCCGTCTTGCAATCCTGGCGCACAACCCAGCTGTGAGTAGTCTACCCATCAAAAACACTACTGAGGTTGCTTAGGGGTCTTTGTTAGGTTTTTTCCCCTATTGGCTATTACTTTTCTGCAGGCTATTACTTTAAAGTCATGTTTTAAATGTGACATTATGCATGCTGCTGACCAGGCGCAGATGAATAGGTCATCTGTGCTTCAGATCATGACAGCTGCCATAGCGATGATGATATTCCACTTCTGGTCCGTGTTTCTGAACTCACTGATTATATCGGAAGTCCTGAGCTTGTTCATACCTCATACCCATGGCAGTGCAGTGTGCGGTGCGTTTCCCAAAAGTGATGCAAGTGTCATTTGTGCTTCAGATCCAAGAGAAGATGCTGAAGTCCAAGAAGAAGCCCAGGAAGAAGCATCCCAAGGTCAAGGCTGCTGCCCCCAAGGCAGAGTAGAGCTATACATGCAAATGCTCTGGAGTTCAATTCCAATAAAACTTTATGGGTATAAAAATGTTCACTGAATGCTGTGTCGTTTGTTACTGTTGCGAAGGTGGGGAGGTGGTCACCCCACCTGGCATCGAACACGGGTCTCCGGGGTACCAAACATTCGCTTTAAGTGAAAAGTGAAAGCCCACCTGGGAAACGCCCAACTCCCAGTTGTCATTGTGACACAGCACGCACACACTGCACACTATGAAATTACATTTATGCCTCACCCGTGCAAGGGGGCAGCCCCTAACGGCGCCCCTAGGGGAGCAGTGCGGCGGGACGGTACCATGCTCAGGGTACCTCAGTCATGGAGGAGGATGGGGTTAATTACTCTCCCCACCAACCTGGCGGGTCAGGAGTCGAACTGGCAACCTTGGGGCTACAAGTCCGACGCTTACCCATGACTGGCTTTGACCCCAACGCCAAAGAGCCAGGCTCTTGGTATGGTAAGTCAGAGCACACCCACAACCCTAGTGATGTGTCACTCGATATGTTACCAATTTGATGCAGGAGGACAAAAACGCCTTGCTAGAATGGGTTTAGTTAAATAAACCAAGTTTATTAAACACAAATTCTGAAATTCTAACATTTTTTTTTTTTAAACACAAATTTGCACAAATACTCAAATGGGTAGAGCAGAGGTACAAGGCAGGGCATGTCTGTTCCCTGACCCATCATAAATAATCATAGATGAGATTGAAATTGGCTATAGAACATCTTTAGGTGAAGGATCATATATGTGGGGATGAAACCACCTTTTATACAAACGTAAGAAATAAAAAATATGTAATTTTGCATTTAATTTTTTACTTCTGGCTTTGTTCCTATTGTGAAAACGTGCAGTTTGGAGAAGAGGTAATTCTCCAGTTAACCAGCAGGGGGGTGAATGGGCATCTCAAAGCAACACGTTTACTGAGTGGCAAGATGATTGCTGGGGAAAATTGCAAAACTGAATAGACTATAAGGATAAAGTGCTATACTGGTGTTTTAACTATTGAGGTGAACTAATTCTGAGTGTGAAACCATCCTGGTTTCCTCAATAGTTTCCTGTTAATTGGGGCAGCATTTCATGAGGTTTACGTCTTTATGCCTTTTTTTGTGAACACGTGGATATTCTGCAGTCTTTTTAAACCATAGTCTTTAAGGTGCTGTCTGTGATTGCAATCCTGTCTGTATGTCAGTGTTTGTATTCAACAGGACTGGTGTGTGTGGCACGCAATACACACACACAGCCCTGGCTCTGAGTGGAACACACACACACACACACCTTTTCAACAACTGAGCCGTAAATAGACCCAACGCTGCTTCATTAGCACGTTAGGAAGGGAAGGTGCGGTTTCATTGGCTGTTGATTTAAAAATGTTCATGATTCCCGAAAAAAACAAATCACAGGCTGCATTTTCAAGCAAGCATTGACTGCAGTAACCCCTAATACTGTCTACTGTCTCTCACTATACTGGCTAAGGGTGGGGTGGGGTGGTGGGTATTCCAGGCAGTGTTGCCAGATTGGATTGAGTGATTTCCGCCCATTCACGTTCGAAAACCCGCCCACTTCAGCAAAAAAAAACGCCCAACAATACTTTGGCCAATAAGTAGCCCACGTTTTATTTGCCCGCCCAAGGCATTTTTCACCTGCCTGACAAAGTCAAAACAAGCCCAATTGGGCGGGAACCTGCCCAATCTGGCAACACTGATTCCAGGAGATACAGTGCCCAATCTAGATACAGGGTTGCATTTACATGGGGGGCCTTTTAAGGACACTAACAGCTCTATTATTAATATATAGAGGGCCCAACAGTGATGTAAACGGAGTTTACTCACTTCTCAAATTTCAAAAAAAGAGTTTATCCACCTCTCAACTGAGTTTATCCACCTATCAATACAGTTTGTTCACCTTATAATAAAATTTAGGTACCAAAAACAATTTCTAACATTCCAAAATCACACTGTGTCATCTATATGTGCACGAGAGACCATTACAATGCCTTCAGACTGTTCAAATATGTTTTACATGTCTGTTTAAAACATCTTGTGTCGCACCGTGCATCCACTTCACAGTGACCACCAAATTCGTAGTTTATCCACCTCTGATTTTACCACTACATCACTGGGGCCCAATATTGTACTCTTTCATAGAGCACAGACATTTTTGGTGACACTCTTCGTCTGGATGACTCCTGGATGGAAGGTGGTAAATGTAATGGAAAGGTCTCGAGGCTTCAGTCTAGCTAAGCAAAGCCGAAGGGCACTTTTGTTAAGGGCACACCAGGCAACATTTTGCCGTTTTCTTGCGAGGCTCGCCCTACAGGCCATGACTAAATGTTCACTGTCGGTAGCTTCTGTACTCTTTGCTATGGGTGCGACCCGGTGTAAGCGTGGTTTTTCCCCTACAGACCACTGTAGCAGCCGAGAGGACCTTCACTTGCCCTTTAATGAGTAATTAAACCATCTACCGACTTACAGTGGTGCTTAATTAACTCAAAATCGTTGCCTAGTGTGCCTTTAAGGGTTTACCACTTACTCTTGTGTATGTTTGAGTTTACATACCCAAACTTGCCTTCAGGAACTCCCCCTGGCACCTGATTGGATGGGGTGGGGAGGGAGGCGGGGTATATATGGTTGTCGTGTGGAATGAGGCAGTGATTGGCTAATTTTAACCGATTGCCAGACTCTTGTGTGAGAGAGAGCATTAGCAGATGATAGGTGGTTCATTAGTGTGTGACCCGTGTGTGTGCGCGCACATACGTGTGTGTGTGAGTGTGTGTGTGCATATGTGTGTATAAGTGTGTCTTTGCAGGGCTCTGGCAGATTTGTTTGGCATGGCTGTTGAGGTTGAGGGTGGGGGGGGGGGGGGCATAAAGCAGGGGGGTCGTGACCCTACACCCCTGCGCTGTGGGTGGGCGTGACGGGCTGGTTGAGCCCGATGGTGCTGCAAAGCCATCCGGCGAAGTCCACCTCCTCCGCCTCGGACTGCCTGATGAAGGAGTGGGTCTGCGGACGAGAGAGGAGAGGAGAGAGAAAGCGACGGTTGAAAAGATTAGCTTATGTGTAAAAGAAAAATGCACTTCAACCAGATTTTGCTTCTAATATTTTGTTGTTGTTGATGTAAAATACATTGACTGACAATGTACTGCCTGATGAAGGAGAGAGGAGAGAGAAAGCGGCGGGTGAAGACATCTAATTTTTAGAAAAGTCTGCTTTATCTGGGTGAAGACACTATCTTATGTGTAACAGAAAAGTCTGCTTCAACCAGATTTTGCTTCCAATATTTTGCTTATATGTAAAATACATTGACAAACAACATGACTTCCGGGCCCTCCAATCCGTCCTCAGATGTGGCATGAGGTTGGAAGGCCCAAAACGTCACAGTTAATATAAACAAAACATTGTGAGCTAAATCTAACTGAAGTGCACTTTTCTTACACACATATGTGGATTGTCCTTTAGTCCTGCTCCCAGTGTAAAGTCCTGGATGTGCGTGTGTGTTGGTTGCACTCTTATGAAGAGACTAGCTTCTCTGTGCAGCCAGCAGTGCCTAGGCCCACACTGGGCCTGTGTGCAGCTCAGCCATGCATCTGTACAGGTGTGTGTGTGTGTGTGTGTGTGAGTGTGTGTGTGAGGGTGGGTGATGAATGTACAAACCCATCTACGGGAGAAGGTTTGGCTGGCAGTGATGCCTGGACTGTCAGCCACTGCTTGGCTGAATTATGCACAATTATGAGTCGTTTTAGGACAAATATAACCCCATGACCTTTGCTACAAGCCCTTCTCCAGTGTAACCCTGAAGGCAGACACATCTTTACACTATATGAGGCAATACGTACACTTCTTAATGTCACATATGGAAAAGGCAGATGTGTTAATAGTTTGTAAAAGATGTGTATCCTCCTTTACAGTTACCAGTAGATGCCCATGCTGTAGCTACACTGCCATATGGTATCAACATAAAGCTTGACTTGAGTGATGACCTCACCATTGTATACCTTCTGACCCCTCGTCCTCTTCCATAATGAAACATCCGTTTCCTTCCTTCCCTCCCGCGCCCATTCCTACAGCCACTTAGGCATGCAGCCAGTATACATTATGTGAGTCCAGTGTTTATTTATGCACTCATTCATTCATGCATGCATTCATTCATTTACTTACCTTAGATGCCACTACCTACAGCCTATCAGGTATACAGCCATATACTTTCCCTGAGCCCAATGTTCATTCTGTTATTCATTCACTCACTCACTTATTTACTAATTCACTCATTCATTTACTTACCTTAGATGCCACTTCCTACAGCCTCTCAGATATACAGCCATATACTTTATCTGAGCTCAGTGCTCGCTTATTCATTCATTCATTCATTCATTCATTCATTCATTCACTCACTCTGTCACTCACTCACTTACCTTAGATGCCCCTTCCTACACCCTCTCAGGTATACAGCCAGAGACCCGTGTTTAATAATTAATTCATTCATTGATTTATTCATTCACTTATTTTAGATGAGAGTGCTTGTAAAATGTACACATACAACAACAGGCTCAATTCAGGAATGCTGGAAGGAAATGATGCACAGTGTCTGTGTGAGGAAGTTGAGCAACACAAACAAGATTCTCACCGTCAACTGTTTGAGGTCCGCCCTCTCTGCTGGGTTCTTGATTAAGCTGGAAACAGAAAAATAAATCAGGTTTGGTGGCGATCATGTTAACCTATGTGTAGTTACATCATCTTTCCACAAGAGGGCAGTCTGCTTCACCAATCTGAGTTGGTTACTGGAATCCATGTGCTCCCCCTATCCTACGCACACACACAGTACCCAAGAGAAGACGTGGCCAACCCCTGTGTTTGCGTGCGTGTGTGAGTATGTGTGTGTGTGTGTATGTGTGTGTGAGTGTGTGGGTGGCTTGCTAGTACTTACCATTTATTAACAAAGTCTTGGAACTCCTCGCTGAAGATCCCTGGCAGTTTAGGAGGAGGCTGGAAATAAAATCATGATTCATGTCACACTCAGACCGCCAGCTTCCAGGAACAAATGTCTTTTTGGAAGCCATGAGTAAAGCGGGACAGCTGCACTTACCTCGTTGACAATGTAGTCGAGCAGCTCAAAGATGGCCATCGGAGGCCTGCTGTCTGGGCCATAGGCTGTCATTGGACAGTCAAAAACAATTAGCATTAAATGCCATGCTTTACTAGAGCAAAGACATACTAGGACCAGTACGGTACAGTAAGAAAGATGTGACATTTACAAATCAGTAGACCAGAAACCAAGATGACAAAGATCACACTTTAAGACATGGGATTGTACAGGCATGTGGTCAATGTACCTCAACTACAAAAGGAAAAAAAGAGATGTTACCCTAGATGACCAAGGATGGAGTTATGTTTATACTTATAATAACATAATCATAAAGTTAATAATAATGTATAACTACCATCATCATATATAGTAATAATCTGTGTTTGTACAGCCCTTTTTATACACAGACTGCAGCTCAAAGTGCATATAAGTTTTTAAAGAGTGAGTAATTTCTAACTATCTATACTGCCCTACAAAGGCAAAGGCCAGTAACTATGGGAACACTGAAACTGAGAAAAATTGCCTTCGAAGTTGGCATATTACCTAGTCACACATGTAGGTGATGCTTATATGTACTTTCTTAATAGAAAGAAGAAGAGATTTAGTCACAAAATAAAAGAGTCGAAACTCAGTTTTGACTAAATATGTAGTTACTGCCTTTTGGCTTTGTATGGCAGTATATAGCACCCTAATGTCCCCATGAACACTGCCTCTGGGCCCTGAGACACTCACAGCTGCCAGGCCTGCCGGGGGGCCTGGGCTTGGGGGAGGTGTCTGCGGACGAGGGCTCCCCCTCCATGGGCTGTCCGAAGATGAGCTCCAGCTCGCGTGCGTCGGGGGGTGGGATGGGGAAGCGGCCGATGGCCATCTCCACCAGGGACAGGCCCATGCTCCAGATGTCCGACTGCACCGAGTAGTGGGTGCCCTGCAACCTCTCCGGCTGGGGCAGAAAAAAAGGGGGGCGGGGGTGGTGGAGATGTAAGGGGTGGGGCAGGAGGGGTAGTGGTGGGTGGGTGGGGGATGATTAAGGAGTAGGGGGTAGGGGTGAGGGGTGAGTGGAGATGTGTGGGGTAGGCGGGGGGGGGTTAGGTTAGGGGTAGGGGGTAGGGGTGGTTTAGGTACGAGGGGGGTGGGGGGGGTTGGGGGGCAGGAGTAAGGGTGCAGATGTGTGGGGTAGGCGGGGGGGGCGGTTAGGGTAGGGGTAGGGGGTAGGGGTGGTGTAGGCACGGTGGGGTGTGGGGGGGTCAGAGGTGGGCACAGGGGTGAGGGGTGGAGATGTGTGGGGTGGGGCAGGTGGGGGGGGGGGTTTAGGGGTTCAGGTTAGGTGTAGGGGGTAGGGGTGGTGTAGGCATGGTGGGGGTTTGGGCGGTCAGGGGT
>CM059268.1:3656582-3661582 GCA_030347295.1 Setipinna tenuifilis | reverse complement strand
GTGTGTAGAGGGGTGCAGATACACTCTACCCCAGTATAGAGGGGCGCAGTATACACACCATCTCAGTCTGTAGAGGGGCACACAGTAAACTCCACCCAAGTGTGTAGAGGGGCCCAGTGTGACTCACTCTACCCCAGTGTGTAGAGGGGCCCAGACACACACACACACACACACACACACACACACACACACACACACACAGAGTGTAACTCACTCTACCCCAGTGTGTAGAGGGGCCCAGAATACACACCATCTCAGTGTGTAGAGGGGTGTAGAATACACACCATCTCAGTCTGTAGAGGGTTGTAGAATACACTCCACCCCAGTTTGTAGAGGGGCACACAGTAAACTCCACCCAAGTGTGTAGAGGGGTGCAGAGTATACTTTATCCCAGTGTGTACAGGGGCATAGAGTACACTCCACCCCAGTGTGTACAGGGGTGCAGAATAAACCCCAGTGTGTAGAGGGGTGCAGAATAAACCCCAGTGTGTAGAGGGGTGCAGAATAAACCCCAGTGTGTAGAGGGGTGCAGAATAAACCCCAGTGTGTAGAGGGGTGCAGAATAAACCCCACTGTGTAGCGGGGTGCACAGTAAAGTCGACCGCAGTGTGTACAGGGGCATAGAGTACACTCCACCCCAGTGTGTAGAGGGGTGTAGAGTAAACTCCAACTCTGCCTCAGCTCACACAGCGATGTGACTGAGTCTGTCTGCAAAACCGTCCTAAGATACTGAGATTCATCCGTCCATCCATCCATCTATCCATCCATCCATCCATCCATCCATCCATCCATCCATCCATCCATCCATCTCTCCCTCCCTCTCTCACCCCCATCCCATAGAAGCCCACGATGTAGGGAGTCCCTCTCTATATCTTTCCCTCTCTCTCTCTCTCTCTCTCCCTCTATGCATCCCCCTCTCTCTCTCTCCCTCCCCCTCCCTCTCTCACCATGTGTTCCATGCAGATGCTGATCTCTCCGTCGCTGTAGAAGGCCCTGTAGAAGCCCACGATGTAGGGAGTCCATCTCTCTATATCCATCTCTCTCTCTCCCTCTCTCTCTCTCTCTCCCTCTATCCATCCCTCTCCCTCTATCCCTCTCTCCCTCTCTCTGTCAACCCCCCCCTCCCTTCTCCCTCTCTCACCATGTGTTCCATGCAGATGCTGATCTCTCCATCGCTGTAGAAGGCCCCGTAGAAGCCCACGATGTAGGGAGAGTTACACTCATGCAGCACCTGCAGCTCCCTGATGATCTGGTTGCGGATGGCTGGCTTGATCTCCAGGTGGATCAGCTGCAGACACACACACACACACACACACACACACACACACACACACACACACAGAGGGAGGTAAGGAGAAATTAGTAAGTCTAACTCAAAAAACGTGTTTAATACACCCCCACACACACACACAAGGAAGGAAACATACAGTAGATTAAGGTTGTGGTGAGTACAGACATATCCTCTCACACCGACACACAAACACCAAACACACACACACACCAACACACACACAACCACAAACCACCAACCACACACAAACACACACACACACACACACACACACACACACACACACACACACACACACAGACACACACACACACACACACACACACACACACATACACACACACACACACACACACACACACACACACACACACACGCACACACACAGGTGATAAGCACAGGATCACTGAAGCATTAGAAACCTTCCGTGTCAGTCTCTACACAAACCCAGTCAAGCAGAAAGCCGTTCAATCACACTTTCATTTCACTTTGATCAAGGGGGGAGATAAAAATAGACTTTATGGTGACTTCATGGTGTGATGGTACACTACATATATTTTTAATCACAGAGTAATATACACTTCTGTGGAAGCATCTATCATATAAAATTTATAGCATGTATTGACTAACATAACATAACACCATGAGAGATGCTTCAGTGGCTTTAAAATGTCTACATTTGCATCATGAAGTAGTCATTCATTTATTTATGTATGAATATTTGACCTACAACATGACCCTCTGGTCTTCGATTTTTCTTAGTTATTTCAGAGCATTATTGATGTCCTGTGTGTGTGTGTGTGTGTGTGTATGCACAGCGCTGAAAGCTAGAGACCCGTTACACAGCCCTCCTCAGGCTCCTTAGACAGCAGCAATAGAAGCCAGAGAGCACAGATCAATCCCTGTCTGAGACGCTAAAGAGAGGAGCTGAGCTCAACATTGACCCCTGTGTAACTGGGGCCTACATCATGGGAACATAAGAGATGGCCGTTCGTGGTAGTGAGATGCTCAACGCTGACCCGTGTGTAACTGGGGCCTACATCATGGAAACATACTGTAAGAGATGGTACATCAATGCATCACCATTGCTGAGCTACATCCACAGATAGACTACAAGTGAAATGTAGCGCACAAATGTCAACAACAACGTCATCGCTCATGAACACTCCTTCTGTCCGCTGATTGGCTAGGATTAAGTCTGCCTACAACCAAAACTTTCAATGAGACCTGCCCCAGATCCTCTGTACAAAACGAAGTGAAATACAAGGGGCTGGTTTACCAGGGCAGGTACCTTGTGCTCTGGAATATTGCACTCTCCCACAGCCATGCATGAGCTAAAGAGAGAAGCTGAGCTCAACGCTGACACGTGTTTAGTTGAGGCCTCATGCATCATGTGAACATAAGAGAAATCCCACAGATCAAAGCCATATGGAAACACCTCCATGTCTCTTGTGGTGGTGGTGGTACCTGCTGCTCTGGAGTAAAGCACTCTCCCACAGCAATGCCTCGCTGGGCCACCTCCCTCTTTACACTCTAAAAGACTATTCCATGAACACTGGCAACCTACACTATCCTAGACAACATTGTTCTACACTGTTTTTACATTACCACTTATTACTTGCACTAAGGACTATTCCTCAACCCCCCCCCCCCCCCCACCCGTTTAAGTGAATGTTGTATGTATGCTGATGTGTGCAATATGGTGATTTGTTTTGTAATGTGTATTTATTATGTGTAATGTGTATTATGTGTATGCTACGAGACACCTTAATTTCCTTCGGGATCAATAAAGTTACTCTACTCTACTCTACTCTACTCTACTACTCTACAGAACACCAATTAAACATTTGCCCTGCCAGAATCCTTAAACTAGAGAACACATCTACACATCTGGCTAGAAATCAAAACACACTCCCGAACACGCACAACGCTCTGCTTGATTGCTGAGGAGCTCCGCGTCCGTGGGTTTCCTAAATACTTCAGCAGGCGTGAAAACATTGTGGGAATTCTACATCCATTACCTGCAGTGTGTCTCTGACGCAAAATTCAAGATGTCAGTTTCTGCATACTCCTAAATGCTTCTGCATGTGCTCTGTGTGTCAGTCAACCAGGGACTGTGGCAGCTTCTCATTCCATTTACAGCGTATAGAAACACATGCTTTCACCAAGGTACCATCATGATGAAGACAACAGAACTATCATAGTTAGAAGCAGCAGTCATACCTGGTTTAAAATCATACTTCATGTCTTTGCCATAGTACTGGCACCATGTGTAATGACTATAATTTTGAACCTAATGAGATCTAAAATTACTCTATAAAACTCAACCTTGTGGCCCAGGTGCTAAAGATGTGCAGCAAAGGTATAAAAAAGGTGATGCAACCTGGCGTTAGGGTGCTGTACCTAGATTAAGGTGATGAAACCTGGGCTTAGGTTACTGCACCTAGATTAAGGTGATGAAGGTGGGGTTAGGGTGCTATACCTAGATTAAGGGGATGAAATCTGAGATTAAGGTACTGTAGCTAGATAAGGGTGATAACATGTGTGTTTATGGTGCTGTACCTAGATAAGGGTGATAACACCTGTGTTTAGGGTGCTGTACCTTGCGGGCCATGATGAGGCCCGAGGGCTTGTGGGACACCTTGAAGACGACGCCTCCGTTGCCGGCGCCCAGCTCGCAGATCTTCTCGAAGTCGTCGTCCTTGAGCTCGCCCACGCGCTGCTTCTGCGTGAGGAATGCCTCCAGTCGCTTACGCTGCTGTTCGTCCAGCTCCAACTCCTCCAGCTTCTTCTGCAGAGACTCCAGGTTGGTCCTGGACACACACAGAAACATGGTTGGTCCTGTACAATATAAACACACATGGTTGGTCCTCCTCCAGCTTCTTCTGCAGAGACTCCAGGTTGGTCCTGCATACACACACACACACACACACACACACACACACACACGGTTGGTCCTGTACAAT
Source organism: Setipinna tenuifilis (assembly GCA_030347295.1). Lineage (NCBI taxonomy): Eukaryota > Metazoa > Chordata > Actinopteri > Clupeiformes > Engraulidae > Setipinna > Setipinna tenuifilis. Next base: position 3,657,325 of record CM059268.1, on the reverse strand, counting down.
ATAAACACACATGGTTGGTTCTCCTCCAGCTTCTTCTGCAGGGACTCCAGGTTGGTCCTGCACAACACACACACACACACACACACACTCATGGTTGGTCCTGGACAACACACAGACACACACACACACATGGTTGGTCCTGCACAACACACACACACACACACGGTTGGTCCTGCACAACACACACACACACACACACACACACACACATGGTTGGGCCTGGACAACACACACACACACACACACACACACACACACACACACACACACACATGGTTGGGCCTGGACAACACACACACACACACACACACACATGGTTGGGCCTGGACAACACACACACACACACACACACACACACACGGTTGGTCCTGGACAACACACACACACACATGGTTGGGCCTGGACAACACACACACACACACACACACACACACACACACACGGTTGGTCCTGGACAACACACACACACACACACACACACACACGGTTGGTCCTGGACAACACACACACACACACACGGTTGGGCCTGGACAACACACACACACACACACACACACACACGGTTGGTCCTGGACAACACACACACACACACACACACACACACACACACACACACACACACACACATGGTTGGGCCTGGACAACACACACATGCACACATGGTTGGTCCACACACACATGGTTGGTCCTGGAGAAAACACACGCGCACGGTTGGTCCTGCAACACACACACACTTACGCATG
>CM059268.1:3646582-3651582 GCA_030347295.1 Setipinna tenuifilis | reverse complement strand
AGAGAAAGGGAGAAAGAAAGAGAGGGAGACAGAGAGAGAAGGAGATAGAGAGATAGAGAGAGAAGAAGATAGAGAGAGAGACAGGGAGACAGAGACAGAGAGAGAGAACAGCCTGTAGCCCCTGACCAATCCCGCAGTCCAGCTTCAAGCCTCTGACCCCAGAGTGTACATTGGGCTGGAGCCACTCACACAGCAATGAACACACACCCAAACACACAACAATGCACACACCCAAACACACAACGGTACACACACTCAAACACACAGCAATGCACACACCCAGACACACAGCAATGCACACACACAAACACTCAGCAATGCACACACGCAAACACACAACAAATACACACCCTCAAACACACAGCAATGCACACACTCAAACACACAACACAGCAATGCACACACTCAAACACACAGCAATGCACACACTCAAACACACAACACAGCAATGCACACACTCAAACACACAACAATGCACACACCCAAACACACAACACAGCAATACACACACCCAAACACACAAAATACACACATTCAAACACACAACACAGCAATGCACACACTCAAACACACAACAATGCACACACCCAAACACAAAACACAGCAATACACACACCCAAACACACAAAATACACACACTCAAACACACAGCAATGCACACACTCAAACACATAGCAATGCACACACCCAAACACACAACAATGCACTCAAACACAGCAATGCACTCAAACACACAGCAATGCACACACCAAAACACACAACATAGCACTCAAACACAGCAATGCACACACACACACACACTCAAACACACAGCAATGCACACACCCAAACACACAGCAATGCACACACTCAAACACACAGCAATGCGCACACCCAAACACACAGCATAGCACTCAAACACAACAATGCACACACACACACACACACTCAAACACACAGCAATGCACACACTCAGACACACAGCAATGCACACACTCAAACACACAGCATAGCACTCAAACACACAACACAGCAATGCACACACACACACTCAAACACACAACACAGCACACACCCAAACACACAGCAATGCACACACCCAAACACACAGCAATGCACACACCCAAACACACAGCAATGCACACACCCAAACACACAACACAGCAATGCACACACCCAAACACACAACAATGCACACATCCAAACACACAACGGTACACACACTCAAACACACAGCAATGCACACACTCAAACACAGCAATGCACACACCCAAACACACAACATAGCACTCAAACACAGCAATGCACACACACACACACTCAAACACACAGCAATGCACACACCCAACACAGCAATGCACACACACACTCAAACACACAGCAATGCACACACTCAAACACACAGCAATGCACTCAAACACACAACACAGCAACGGTGCTTGTGCAACCAGTCTAGACTGCAGGAGGGCAGGAACAACACACACATTAAAAGTGCCCTTGAGCCACCTCAACCCCTACACATACTCTCTCTCTCTGTCTCTCTCTGTCTCTCTTTCTCTGTCTCTCTCTCCCTCTCTGTCTCTCTCTTTCTCTCTCTCTCTCTTTCCCTCCCTGTCTCTCTCTTTCTCTCTCTCTCTGTCTCTCTTTCTCTCTCTGTCTCTCTTTCTCTCTCTCTGTCTCTCTTTATCTCCATCTCCTTCTCTCTCATCCACACACACTTACTTCACACATACTTGTTTGCTCACTCATTCATTTTACACAGGCAGGCAAACACTCTCACACACACACACACACACACACACACACACACACACACACACACACACACACACTCATAATCCAACAGGTCTTTACTCTTGGCCCATGACTAGAGGTAAGAATATGGAAGTGCTGCATATGAACCAGACAGTACTGCTCCTCAGGCAGCAACCCCCCACACACACACACCAGATCTGGAACACAACACCCCCCCACACACACCAGTTCCAGTGTGGGGCAAGACCAGGAGGCCTATCAGCACACACACACACACACCGACACACACACACAAGTGTGGATAAATGCTAAGATGAAAATGTGCAGACACACACACACACAAACAAACAAACAAACAAACACAGAAACATATATATAGTGCCTCTGGTGTGTGTAAGTGTGTGTAAGTGTGTGTAAGCGGTTATACAGTCACAGCTTGTTATTGATGAAGCATTCTGCTGATCGCTTGATAAGTATTTTATGTGTGTCTTTATTGCCTCACTCACTCACTAATTATTTCATGACACGTTTGATTTCTGCAATTCCCCCTCCGTCCTCACAGAGGAAAACTAATCAATGCAGTGCCCTTGGTTATATGCTTAATCAACAACTTCATTCATCAGGAGTTTCTTGTGTGAGCGTGTGTGAGTGTGTGTGTGGGGTGGGTGTATGTGTGTGTGTGTGTGTGTGTGTGTGTGTGTGTGTGTGTGTGTGTGTGTGTGTGATTTAGACAGTCTAGGCCATATCTCATGTGGGCTGTCTACTGCCACAGTTCACCACTTCTCCACCTATGCCTATGTCTCTCCACCCCTCCTGCTGTGCCAGTGTCTTTCACTCTCCACTGCGCTCGCTCCCCCTCAGTGTGGGATGGAGGTCAAGAGAAAGATGAAAACTGAGAATCACGTCGCAGTGCAGTCTCAGCTAAAGCTTTAGCGTGAAGGCACAGCTAACAGGCAGAGACAGATGAGAGAGACGAGGGGTTCACTGTAGAGACAGGCAGAGAGAGATGGGGGGGTTCACAGACAAAGACAGGCAGAGAGAGATTTGGGGTTCACTGTAGGGACAGACCAGAGAGAGATTTGGGGTTCACTGTAGGGACAGACCAGAGAGAGATTTGGGGTTCACTGTAGAGACAGACTGAGAGAGATGTGGGGTTCACTGTAGAGACAGACTGAGAGAGATGGGGGGTTCACAACAGAGACAGGCAGAGAGAGACCTGGGCAGAGGTGTCAATCCTGGGTTCAGAAAGTAAAAATGCTGCCACAAATTTGATCCAACCAGCTCTGAATGATTTAGCTGAATGAATGAATAAAAGAACATTCAAGACAGGTAGATCAGCTGCTCAGTGAAGTTACCTGTGTTAGAAGTAAAACATGGCAGGGTTCTTACTTTCTGAACCCGGGATTGACACCTCTGGACGTGGGGTTCAGAGCAGAAACAGACAGAGGGAGACGTGGGAAAACAGACAGATTGAGAGAGATGTGGAGTATACAACAGACAGGCTCAGATAGACTTGGGGTTGACAGCAGGGGTTCTAGAACAGACAGACAGACAGACAGGTAAAGCTAAACAGCAAAGACAGACAGACAGGGATGACTCAGCAGAGACACGCAGCTACTCAGTGAAATCACCTGTGTTAGGAGAAAAACGTGGCAGGGCTTTTACTTTCTGAACCCGGGATTGGGTGCGAAAACAGAGACAGATTGAGAGAGATGTGGAGTATACAACAGACAGGCTCAGATAGACTTGGGGTTCACAGCAGAGGTTCTAGAACAGGCAGACAGACAGGTAAAGACAAACAGCAAAGAGACAGACAGGGATGACTCAGCAGAGACCCACAGCTACACAGTGGAGAAGAACAGACGATTGACAGTACACACTGAGGACACGGGCAGCCAGACTCCCAGTAAAAAGAAAGAGACAGGGATGGGCCAGAGGGGGAGAGATGCACCATAGAAATGATTTATAATAGACAGATAGCTGTACAACTTCATGAGGAGGGGAAGATGTTTAGAAGAGGTGAGATAGGCAAAGAATGATTCAGGAGAGACAGACAGTCACAGTAATGTAGTGAGGAGCGAGACAGGTTACAGACAGACAGGGATGGCTCAGGTGACACAGACGAGTGGATTAGTGAAGTAAGGACAGTGAAGGAGGACAGACAGAAATGGCTGGATGAGAGAGACAGACAGGGTTAGTCTAGGATGAGAGAGACAGACAGGCCTGGTTTAGGATGAGACAGACAGACGGGCCTGCTTTAGGATGAGACAGAGAGGTCTGGTTTAGGATGAGAGAGACCGACAAATGATTCAGCAGAGGAGATACAGAGAGGAATCATTCAGAGGAGACAGAGAGAGAGAGACAGCGAAATAAATGGCTGGATGAAAGAGACAGACACGCCCGGTTTAGGATGAGAGACAGACAGGCCTGGTTTAAGATGAGACAGATAGACAGGCCTGGTTTATGATGAGAGAGACAGGCAGGCTTAGTTTAGGATAAGACAGACAGACAGGCCTGGTTTAGGATGAGAGACAGACAGGCCTGGTTTAGGATGAGAGACAGACAGGCCTGGTTTAAGATGAGGCAGATAGACAGGCCTGGTTTAAGATGAGGCAGATAGACAGGCCTGTTTTAAGATAAGACAGACAGACAGGCCTGGTTTAGCATGACAGAGACAGACAGGCCTGGTTAAGTGAGAGAGACAGACAAATGATTCGGCAGAGGAGACAAAGAGGAATCATTCAGAGAAGACAGAGACAGAGAGAGAGAGAGAGAGAGAGAGAGAGAGAGAGAGAGAGAGAGAGAGAGAGAGGGATGTTTTGCAGGACACAGAGAAAGAAAAGAACGGTTCAGGAGAGACAGAGAGACAGACAGGAATGCTCCATAAAGGACAGACACCCCTTTCACACTGCGTTCCATGGCTTCATGCCCACAACACAGGAATGCCAAGCCGCCAACTTCCCTGGACATGACCTTCATAAACGTTCCATAGCGTATACGTTATGTGTTAAACACATACCCATCCTGTCAGTGTGAATACAAGCCATTAGCAAGCTGTGCCATGTCCAGACCCGTCGTGATGTACTGACCCAGCACAGCACAGCACAGTGGGCTATACTCCACTCCACCACCCCCAGTCATCACTTAATGACAGAATTGACCATAACACAACTCCATACATTACATCAGCACAGCACAGACAGCCCAACACAGCCCCAGAATGTAACACAACACAATTCCATACACCAGCACAGCATAGAAAGTTA
>CM059268.1:3621582-3641582 GCA_030347295.1 Setipinna tenuifilis | reverse complement strand
GTATTAGCTCTCCTTGTTTGCACTAGTACAATACAAAACCCACACTCTCCGACACACATGGAAACACCCACGCACGCATGCACACACACACGCACACACACACACACAGCTATTAGCTAATAATAGCCCTTATAATATAGCCAATTAAGCTAAAATAAACCTTCTGTGTGCAGCTCCAAATGTGACTCCTATTGATAGAGCAACAAGTGTCTACCTCACACCTCAGACACATGTTATACTGCCTGACACTGAGTTATTGATATTGTATCTTGCCATACTTTAACAGTGATGCATGCGTGTTTAAAACTGATTGGAACGCAGACCACAGACACATGATAGCTCTTACAGTAGTGGAGGATAGCACAGGGACACGAGACACTTTATTTATTTTTTTACAATTTATCAGTCCCCTCAGCAGGTGCCTTTGTGGAAGTTGTGATTCTGCATTTCACTCGTCACACATGTGAGCGGGGGGCAGCCATAGCAACAGCCTACGGTACGGTATGGGGAGCAGTGTGTGTGTGGGGGCAGTACCGTGCCCAAGGTACCTCAGTGGCGCCCCCTCTGGGGTAATTCAAACCTGCGACCCTCCAGCCACAGGCAGGGGCGGCTCTAGAAATTGTGGGCCTCCTGAATAGAAAATAAATTTGGGCCCCCACCCCAACCATATCACAGTCCTCAATGGACTCCCACCCCAACCATATCATAGTCCTCTGTGGGCCCCCACCCCAACCATATCACAGTCCTCAATGGACTCCCACCCCAACCATATCATAGTCCTCTGTGGGCCCCCACCCCAACCATATCATAGTCCTCTATGGGCCCCCATCCCAAACATATCATAGTTCTCTATGGGCCCCCACCCCAACCATATCATAGTCCTCTGTGGGACCCCACCCTAACCATATCATAGTCCTCTGTTGGCCCCCACCCCAACCATATCATAGTCCTCTATAGGCCCCCACCCCAACCATATCATAGTCCTCTGTGGGACCCCACCCCAACCATATCATAGTCCTCTATGGGACCCCACCCTAACCATATCATAGTCCTCTGTGGGCCCCCACCCCAACCATATCATAGTCCTCTATGGGCCCCTGTGAAGCTCTTGGCCCCCTGAACAGCCCTGATCTACCCCCTTAGCGGTGGCCCTGGACACAGGTCCCTTATTTTCACTGCCAGGCCACCACTGTCCTAACTTGTATCCAAAATGAATAACAGTGACAATGACTTGACAATAAAACGAACAGATGGGGAGAAGCTGTGGCCTAGTGGTTAGAGAGTTGGTCTTGGGCTCGGAGGGTTGCAGGTTCAAATCCCACCCTAGCCATGGTTGAAATGCCCTTGAGCAAGGCATCTAACCCCATCTGCTCCAGGGACTGTAACTGAAACCCTGTAAATACCTTTAAGTCGCTCTGGATAAGAGCGTCAGCTAAGTGTAATGTAATGTAAAATGCTGTTGATTGCCTATAATGCCGCCGTTAAACAGCGGCCCACCCTTTCTCCTTTGCTTCCGAGGAGAAGTTCAAAAGGTTTCAGTGTGTAAAAAAGCAAAACAAATCTCCTCCACAACAAAAACTGCTGGAGCTTAAATGATGAAGGCCTGTTTATTTCCAAAGCCCAGCCAGGCGAACACACTCCAGCTGTGGCCGAATCCCACCAGAAAGACCCCAGCAAGACAAACCTGTCAGCAAACTAGGCACCCCAAAAAGGAGGTTTCCTGACAGGCTGTGTCAGTAGTGGGGCGAGCAGGCTCCCACAGGAGTAGAATGGGGGGGGGCGGGGGCGGGGGGTGTCCCACAGACTGCCCTCATAGTGGGGTGAGGCTGGATGCCTGGCAGGCTGTGTCGGTAGTAGGGTGAGCAGGATCTCATTTCCTGTCTATTCTAACCCCCAGACAGGGAATGAGGGGGGACTGACACACAGGCTGTCCCCATAGTGGGGTGAGGATGAAAGCCTGTCAGTAGTGGGGCGAGCAGGCTCCCACAGGAGTCGAATTGGCGGGCGGGCAAGGGGGCGGGGGGTTGGGGGGGTCCCATAGGCTGTCCCCATAGTGGGGTGAGGATGGATGCCTGTCAGTAGTGGGGCGAGCAGGCTGCCACAGGAGGGCGGGCGGGGGGGGGGGGGGGGGTCCCATAGGCTGCCCCCATAGTGGGGTAAGGATGGATGCCTGGCAGGCTGTGTCGGTAGTAGGGTGAGCAGGATTGGGGTTGGGGGGGTCCCATAGGCTGTCCCCATAGGGGGTCCCATAGGCTGTCCCCATAGTGGGGTAAGGATGGATGCCTGGCAGGATGTTGCAGAAGTGAGCTGAGTTTGGTCTCTCTGGCAGCATCTTTACAGTCAATGACACGTTATTTAGCTTGCGCTCTTACCCTGAGCAAGTTACACTGAATTACATACAGGGACAACCAGAGGTGTCAATCAGAAAGTAAAAACCCTGCCACAAGTTTGATCCAACCAGCTCTGAATCAGCTGCTCGCAATGAGCACTCAAGACAGGTACAGTAGATCAGCCACTCAGTAAACTCACCTGTGTTAGAAGGAAAACATGACAGGGTTGGTTTTTTACTTTTTCTGAACCCGGGATTGACAGCTCTGGGTACAACCCCCCTCGCTGTTGAACCTGCGACCCTCTGATCCCCAAAAGCAGCTCATTAACCTTAGTGAAAAAAGTGAAAGCCCACCTGGGAAACACCCAACTCCCAGTTGTCATTGTGACACAGCACACACTGCACACTATGAAATTGCATCTATGCCTCACCCGTACAAGGGGGCAGCCCCCAGCGGCGCCCCTGGGGAGCAGTGCGGCGGGACGGTACCATGCTCAGGGTACCTCAGTCTCCCGCCAAGCTGGCAGGTCAGGAGTCGAACCGGCAACCTTTGGGCTACAAGTCCGACGCCCTAACCACTTACCCATGACTAACCTTAGTATTCCCCCGAGGTGATGGGGTCAGTCATAAGGTCAGCATGGGTATCTGACAGGCCTGGGCAGAAGTGCATGAGTGAATGACTCTTTACAAGCTTCTGGAGGCTTCTGGAGCTTCTTTACAAGCTTTTCTCCGTGGTTGTCCCCAAATGGTGGAATGACCTACCAGTTGTGACAAGAACAGCAACATCCCTCCCTATCTTTAAAAAGCTTGTAAAAACCCTTCTCTTCCGAATTTGCTTCCCTTCCTAACAAGACTAACATAACTAACAATCACTTATCCAACTCTCTCTCTTTCTGTGTCCCTATGCAGAAGTATATATGTCTGTTGTGTCCCTACTCTGTGTCTTTTTTACACCTCTGTTGCTTATGTCCTCCCTGTTTGTAAGTCGCTTTGGATAAAAGCGTCTGCCAAATACAATGCAATGTAATGTAATGTAATGGAGTAGTGGGGTGAGGATGGTCGTCATAGAGGCTCTCACAGCAGTGGTGGTTTTCTGACAGGCTCCTGGTGCCATGAGACTGGATGTCTGACAGCCCCTTAAAGCTGCCTCCCACCACAAACATCACAACGAGATGACGAGTCTGCAACAATCCTCACAACCCACATCTCTACGGGTTCTCATTTTGTTTTTCACTGATTGTATTTGTAAGGGACCATGTACAGTTATGGACAAAAATGTTTCCATTTGATGCACTGTACCAGAGTTAGCTAGTTGGCTAATTTACATCTGCAGTCTTGAAGTCAGGTGTTCAGACCACTGCAACCACTCAACAACTGTAACTATGTTACCATAACAACACTGATCCTGTTGTGAAGGAAATCTGTGTAGATGAAACGGCATGATATCACAGGTAGCATATACAATGAAAGGATAATAAAGGCAGCCTATTGCCACTGTCAGTTAGTGGGGTTTTTTTCAAGTTACAGCCTCAAGGGATGTACAATGCAGGTGTAATCTGTAATCAAACATTAGAAGCTACAAGATGGGATTCTTACGACAGCTAAGGTGGATATAATATAACAAGAAAAAGGTAACACTTTATTTGAAGGTGTCTACATAAAAGTGACATAAGCATGTTATAAACATGACATGACACATGACATGACATGAACATTAATGATGCTTAATATATGTTTTTAACTGTTGCCATTAAGTGTCCTTTTTGTAATGTTAAGTTGATATTTGGGATGCAGACATTGCAAAAACCAAATGACACTTAATGACAACAGTCATAAACATGAAATAAGTGTCATTAATGCTCATGATATGTGCATTGTGATGTTTATAAAGGGCTTATATTACTCTTATGTAGACACCTTCACATAAAGTGTTACCAAGCATTATTATTGCAAAAATTTTAAAAAGTAAATGGCCAAAATTGTGAGTCAGACTGTCACAATGGCTGCAACACAAAGGTGTTGTAAGACTCAAATGCAAATGCAGATATCCAGGTCAAAGGTCAAAGGGTCTGCAAATGCAGATGTACCGGTCAAAAGGTCTGCGACGGCCTGCAAATCCCTGCAGCTTTGTGCAACTTTTAAATACAGACTCCTGCAACTTCTCCCTTCTTATGTCTTTGCGAATCTTTGGTCCGACTGGCCTGTCCAGATGTGGGGTGGTAGGGCTATAAAGTAAACTTTATTATCCCAGAAGGGAAATTCAAGTGGTCAAAGTGCGTATACATACAGACAACACTATAGGGCCCTCATGAGGTCCCCAGGAGCCAGAGGCCACAGCCAGAGACTTTCCTAATAGGAGGAGACACAGCACTGGTCCATAGAAAACGGTCCATAGAAATGCATTGGGGAAACCTCCTAACACCAAGATGGCAAGTGTCTGCAAATACCCCGCCTGTTCTGCTGCCAACAGCCAACTATCTGCCCAACTGTACAAAGGGCATTCCAAGCATCCTGCAGTGTCACGCTCCACTGTACCACACTTACCGTGTAGGGATGCACTGCGCAAAAAGGGCTTTTAAAGCTTTATTTTCATACAAACCAGCAAACATTTCTAACCATTGGAATAAAGCTTTTGTTGTGACTTCAACTATGTATTTATTGTGCCTCAGTCATCGGAGAGTGAATATACTCCTGTATCGCCATTCGTTTAGATAGGGTCTAGTCTTATTAACACAAAACAGATGCCCAAAGGCGTCGCCAATATGGCCGCCGAGTGCAGGGACTTATCTAGAATAACTTTGCCACAACACATATGAGTAAGCCCTGGACGTGGCTGGGCTGAGAAGGAGACGTTTGCCTCACCCCTCTGAGAGAAGCATCCACAGAGGTGCCAAGCCAAACACCAACGATGGATGGAACCTTCGCCACAGTTCCAGAACCTTCAGAACAAAAGGGTTCCATAAGGTATGCTTGTCTTGACCATGAGTCACATGACCTGGTCTAATCAGAACAGACTGTGTACACAGGCGATGGCCATCGTGTCTGATCTGTCATGAGGGGTTAATGGGGCTGAAAAACAGGAGCAACTGCACCCCTCTAGCCCAGCCCAGGGATGCCCACCACTGTGTCACTACAGTTCATCATCTCTGCCTACCCTCCCCCAGTAGTGTAAGGTACCCTGCGTACTCTTCCCCAGTAGTGTGCCTTGTAAGGTAGGCTGAGTACACTCCTGTGCCCCCATCCTGACACAGTCGCTAACAGAACCTTTAACTCTAACCCCCAGACAGTGGGCAGGATGCTATCTCATTCATCACACACACACACACACACACACACACACACACTCTCTCACACACACTCTCTCTCTCTCTCTCTCTCAGTACACTCCTGTGCCCCCATCCTGACACAGCCGCTACCAGAGCCTTTACCTCTAACCCCCAGACAGTGGGCAGGATGCTATCTCATTCATCCAGGCCAGTCATGCACCTACCTACTACCCCATCTGAGGCCACCCCATCTCCGGTCGGCTCTGTCCAAGGAGTGAGGACTAAAGAGGGGTTCACACAGCTGGACTATCAGCTGTTATATGCCTGTCCTGCTTGGGTGTGATAAAAAGCACTCTGCTTGGCTTGTGTGCACACACACAGGTTTTTTTTTTAAATCATCATTTTCATTTAATCATCGGCTCTTTAAAAGCCCCATCGACGGGTCCAGTGCTTTGGTAACCCATGGCTACGGGGAGTACCACGAGGCTATGGGCTATGTCAACACTACCAGCAGTGATTTTGCAAAACTGCACATTACACATAGTAAATATTCATGGACTTTGGGAAATGGGACAACAGCGCTGGCACACACACAGAGACACAGACACGCACACACACATATACAGAGTCGCCTGAGGGGTGTTACAATTAATTGTCTCAATTTAACAAATTATGGAGAAATCTTGTCGAGATCAATAATACCGTGGCCTGCGTCTACTCTTCCGCAACATGAAATTACAGCGTTCAACGCCTGACTTCGAATTAGACCACTATTGTCAAATTTTGTATCGACCTACCCCTCGTTTACAGTAGCCTGAACTATGAGAGAAACATGCATACGCGACCAGTGGCAGTTCATGTAGGGTGCAATTCAGGACTTGTAGTGCTGTAGTGTTGCCATGATCAGAGAAGACGAGAGACAAGAACTCACTCCGTGGACCCAGTTCCGTTTATAGCGTTCCCATCAGGAATAGGGTTCAGCGTCAACTCCGGCTTTCTTCGCTTCTGCATCTTGTTCTGGAAGAAGGATACGTTCTTTAAAAATAACTAATGAACGACGACAGTGATTTGATGTCAGCTCGCTGGTGAATCAACTTGCTCGGGAAAAGAGATTTGTCAGATTGCTGTGGTACTTCCACCCAAACGATGAGCTGTAAAAATATGAGCTACTACTTCCGACATTGTAGGAAAACATAAATTATGGGTTTAAATGCACAAACGTCACAAACCTGTCACGGAGCAACAACAGCTGGACAAAAAATCAATTCGCCAAGGCGGTGCACTGTGGTATCATGGATGGGTGGATGTCGGTGGTGGTGGTGGACAGTCCGGAGATGGTCTCTTACGTCACGAAATATTTACATCTGTCTTCCGGACCGCATGGCTCACCATAGCAAATGTCTCCATCTCCTGGTCAATTTGTATAGCATGTCCTACTGTAATGTCATGAATGGTGGCCAGAAAATTACAGTGTGGCACTGCACATGGCGTTTGTAGTAACTACATTTTTCATGAATGGCTGTCCTTTCCAATAAACTGCCCTTACATATGGAAACATTGTAATGGTGCTTAAGAATTTAACAACAAAGAAAATACTAATAGTTTACTATTGCAAGGGTGTTTGTAGTTATATTACAGTAGCAATGCTGTGAATAAGCAAAAATATATATGTGTGTGTATAGAGAAACCCTGTCTTTTATTAGCCAAAATGCAATCAGTGGTTTGCACAAAATAAAACAATAAAATGAAAAAAATAAACAAAAATACCCCGCCTATGTAGCCTATTGTAATTATTTTTCCACGTGCGAACCTGAAGTCTCAGAGACTGTACACAGTCATTGTAATGTCTCCACGACGCTAGGGGCGGTATGTGCGAAAACATCTACATTGGTGAGCAATTTAAAGAAGGAAATAAGTTAGACACAGTTGATGTTTAATGAATGACTTGTGTACATTACTGTTAATCATTTTCAAGTCACACAGTAAATGTCCTAGTGTTAGAAAAAAAGCTCTTTCATTGAGCAGTTTACTATAAAGAATGCACAATTACCAAAAGGAACAGACAGGCCTACAAAGAAATGAATTAAGTGAGAAGAAAGAACACGTAAAAATAAATAAACAGTAAAACAAGAGAAAAAAGCATGAAGATCAAAAAACATGAAAGTAAAAAAACAAGGATAGCTATCTTGCCCATAGCACAAGAGTCTTGTTTTGGCCATGACTGTGTTGTGAGAGGAAGATTAACTGGCTGAGGATAGGGAAGAGGTTACACCAAAGTCCTGTACAGTAGCCATGGAGAAAATTACATCTCTCTCTCTCTCTCTCTCTCTCTCTCTCTCTCTCACACACACACACACACACACACACACACACACACACACACACACACACACACACACACACACACACTTTCTCTCTCACTCTCTCTCTCTCTCTTTCTCTCTCTCTCTCTGTCTTACTCAAGGGAAGCTATTGCTGCCAAAATACCTCAGGGTTGTCCCAGTTTCTAGGAGAGCCATTCTCTTGAATTGCATCATGAAGGGAATCTGCGGCATGGTGCATGGTGTTCAGAGCTGAGGGCAGATAAAGAAGGGAAAAAAACAGATGAAGCAGTATTCTAAAGAGGACAGACAAAGGGAAGAAAGGCTTCCTCATTATATTACCGTGGAGAACAAAAGGAAGACTATATTACATTACATTACGCTTAGCAGACGCTTTTATCCTAAACGACTTACAAAGAGGAGGACACACATATACTTCCTAGACAGGCAGAATTATACAAGCATGAGGCACCTAGGGAAAGAGTTGGTTTAATAGTAGCAGTTGGTACTATATGTAGCGTGTACATATTACATATTATTCTCAGCAGAGTGGCCCACTCAGAGCACTTTAATGCCACACATTCACCCACTTAAGACTGAAGGCCTCCATGCCAGATGCCAAACACATGTGGAACAGTATGGGGTCCACTTGTCTTGCTTAGGGACACTTCAACCTAGTCAGGAGGAGCTGAAATCAAACCAGCTTCCGTCAATTTGTTAACTTTTTAAAATCTCCTTGTCACACGTTTACCACATGCCACATGACCCCATTGCCTTGTGGAAACCATGAATTGTACTGTATGCAGAGGTGTCAATCCCAGGTTCAGAAAGTAAAAACCCTGCCACATTTTCCTTATAACACAGGTGACTTCACTGAATAGCTGATCTAACTGTCTTGAGTGCTCATTACGATCAGCTGATTCAGAGCTGGTTGGATCAAATTTGCGACAGGGTTTTTACTTTCTGAACCCGGGATTGACACCTCTGACTGTATGTATTGTACATGTGTTTCAGGTGAAGCGATGACACACTTGATAAGAGCTGTGTGCCATCCTCACGACACCTGTGTCCTCCATCATGACCTGCAGACCTCTAGCCTGCCTCTCACAGACATCCCAAGTCTCCCGCGACCTCCAGGAGTGTCCTGCATTTGAAAAGCGACTCCCAGTTGCCCACAAGTAATACAAAATCCTCCACAATTCGCACCAAATTTCTGTATCTATTAGGGCATTAGGGCAAATGACAGATGCAGCAAATGACAGGCAGAGTGGGGGAAAGCGAAAGTGACAGTCCTGCGTAGTATTTTTTGCAGACGTACTAGATTATCTCGGTCTCTCTCATCAGGCTATTTAGCTCTTCAGGGTGGGGCCAGAGTTGTATAAAGTAGAAGTTAAAGTACTGTTTTGGATGTAATTACAACACTGGTAGTATGGTATTATGCAGTTGCAACTGCGTAGTACCGTACTACTTGTGTTGTAATTACATCCAAAACAGTACTTCTACTTCTACTTTATACAACTCTGGGTGAGGGGGTGCGTGGGTGTTGACCTCCCTGAAACGAGTTTCTCCAGGTTGGGATGTCTGCATTCACCTGCTCCCATGGCCAATCAGAGAGCATGTAAAGCAGAACCAGGCTTCAGCCTCACGTTCTGAGTGTGAGCCAGTGCATATCAGAACAGTGCGGTACACTGCAGGCCTTGTGCTCAGAGTTTAAATTGGGCTGGAGCCCTCTGGAGCTCAGCTCAGCTTCGCCTCCTCACCTCTGCAATACAGCCAGCCAGAGCTGAGCTCCCTCTGCTTCAGTATTTATAGTAATACAATAGAGTCAGATACTGACCACTGTGAGTGAAGAAGGGCTCCCCCTCCTTACACAAAGGCCAATTTAACCACTGCTTGTGCTCAGTCATTACCCTTCAGTATCTGAATGTGGATCAAAGATGAAGACTTGTTTTGTTCTGCTTCTGTATTCTATGTTTTTTTAGTCTTCTTTTGCTTGTAATCTATATTTTAAATATAAACTGTTATAGCCTATATAAGCCACTTTAAAACAACAAAAGCAGTACAAAAAAGTCTGAATCTGTGTATTTCTAACACTTATTATGCACTCACAATGAAAAAAAAGTCTCCGGGGGGCTAGGTGGCAGTGTGTGCGCCAGCGAAGCGCCCTCCATCCGTAATCAGTTGAGGGAAGAGGCACTTTGTTGAAGCATGAATAATGGACCACGGCAAACTCTGAATCGTGTCCTACTCTGGTAACATAACTTGCTTTATTGTAAACTTTTGTTTTTGTCAACTCTGTCATCCTCAGTTTACCTTAAATGGTCAGACGGTCGTAAAATGTTCTTATTTGCTAGGAAACTAACTGAACTGGGTCGCTGCTTTCAAGTTAGCTATATAGCAGCGCAACCTACGTGGACACACCATAACATTTAATAGCTATAACCTACTTTACAGGTAGACTGTACTCTAACGCTAATCTTAAATGTAGGCTAAGTGAAAGTGGTCATTACTTACTAAGACCCAGCGCACAATCGCACATTGTTTTGTTGTCGTTTGGAAGTTGGAAGTGGCCATGTTTGTAGCTGCTTTAGCTGCGACCATTAGCAGCATGTTCACCAGCGATTTGGAGAACCAGTAAGGTGTTAATAGACTTGGCCAGTCGTTAAAGTCTTCCGCAAACACACATAAACTGTTAAATTGAATAGAACAGTGGTTAGGATGCATGACTGTGACCCAGAAGGTAGTAGGTTCGATACCCGTGTGTTCCAAAATGTGTGTGTGGTTCACATGCAATGGCTGCGGTACTGAGCAGTGTACCGCAGTCTGTGATGCCACACAGAGAGAGATTGGTTCCTGCCGACAGGGCCTGTCAAGACATCGGGTTCCCTGTGCGATGGTTCCATACATACAGCAGTATGATAGTTCATTTATGTAGTATAGAGACCTGTACTATTATAAATATAGGTTGTTACCTTGTCAAAGGAGCTAAGTTGTAACCTTGGTGTAACCATGCTGTTACCTTACTTAATATCTCAGTCAGGAGATATTGATTTGAATTCTAGTTAGCTGACGGTTTTTAAGTTTAATCACGTTGGATTGAAAATGTTTGTGTTGCACTGTTGACTGAAAATTGTTGTTTCATTTTGATTTTTCCCCCTCTACTAGATGCAGTCCTTGGTGGTGAATGGTATGGCTGGCAAGAAGAAGAAGAAGCCTTTTTTCCAGAGATATTTTCTAAGTTGCCATTAGGGAGCCCACCTTGTCCTGCTCTTTTTAGATTGTTAGTCAGGTTAGACACAGTGTGACTACATTTTGAATCACTTTTTTTTTTTTTGCAGTAATGATTGCTGTAGGGGTGGGAATTGCAACCTAGGTTACAGTGCACTATCACAATATTTGGGCTAGAGTGTTATGCTATTGCACCTTTATGATATAGTAAGTATTGCAGTTCAACTTTACACTATATTGCAATTTATTTGTCCAAATTCTTGTGGCTGTGGCTCTCGGACACAATCTTGGCATGGCAAAAGTGTTCTCCAATACGGACTTCCACTTCAGTTTCTGC
Source organism: Setipinna tenuifilis (assembly GCA_030347295.1). Taxonomy (NCBI): domain Eukaryota; kingdom Metazoa; phylum Chordata; class Actinopteri; order Clupeiformes; family Engraulidae; genus Setipinna; species Setipinna tenuifilis. Next base: position 3,630,101 of record CM059268.1, on the reverse strand, counting down.
TCTAATGCGCGAAACAAATGAGGTATTGTGCCATGTTATGCACTAGAAGCAGTGTTATTAAAGAAGATGGGAAATTGGAAAATTAAAACCGTGTTATTGAACTTGGGCAGTGGTGGCCTTGCAGTTGAAGTAATGGTAAGTTAAGGTCACAGACTTGTAATAGTAAAGTAACGGACTTGTAACCAGAGAGTTGCAGTTTCTGCTCTCACAGGTTGCCGGTTCGAATCTAGCCAGAAGTACCCCGGAGGTACCCTGAGTATGGTACCATCCCCACACACTGATGCTGAAGGCATTAATAAAGTGTAAAAAGTATATCTTGTGATATTTACCAGCACACCAATATGTATTGTGCTAATGCATGCCACTGTACGGTTTCATTGTTTTTTTGCCCCACCTTTTATACCTAAAGTGTAGTTACAATGGCATGACACATCAAACGTAGGTCTGAATTTGCATTTAATAAGTGGACAAAATTGTTACGAGTGTACTCACCACTGCCTGTATAACAGCACTTATTTAGGACTTTCCTTTAATACTTTTTCAGTCTGAATAGCCCATCTAAATGCAAAAGGGAAAGGATTGAAGTATTTGAATAAAATATCAAAGTTTTTGTTCAATGCATTCAGTGTGTGAAGTGGATTAGTGTTTTTATATGAAATAAAACTTTGATTTAAAACTTTTGAGAAATCATTGATTATTTTCTTAAATAATTTTCTTCTTCAGCACATCCTGAGAAAGCCGGCGAGAGGTCCTCACGGATGTGTGTGTGAGTGGCTGCGACGCTTGAAAGCCCCTCCACCATTTTAGTTGCTAAGCTAAGCTTTTCGTTTATTTCATCCCCCCTGCCACGCAATTAAAATACAATCCCAAAAGAGATTGCTAGCCTGAAGCCATGGAAAAATGATGCGCGGAGTGGACTTAGCATTAGCGCAGTGGACAATTTAGCCCAAACTCGTGTTTCTACTGCCTCAGCAGGAGCGTACCCCCCTGTGACCCCGGTGTGGAGGGCTTTTTAATTACACCATTAGCATATAGGTGGACCAGCACTCACCTGAAGTTATTAAAATGAATTTCCATCCAATTAATACTGCGGCCGCAGGAAAAGTAGCCTAAAATTTAAAAAAGGAGGTTAGTTGAAGCAACGATGCCCGTTTTGCGGTGGACACAGAGAGAACAGGCTTCATCCACAAAGTAACTGATGTGATTCTCTCAGACTTCATTTTCCATATTCCGGGAATAACACATTCCATGCAGGCATGCATAGATCTGCGCATTTGTTGTAATGAAATTCCACGTGGTTTCTTGCATCAAGCTTAGTCAGCTCGCCGGGGTAATGAAGCATTGTTTATGTGTGTCCTTGATGATGACTGAAGTTTCAAGTTGGCAGTTCACCTACCTTAACAACCCCGCATTAATTTGGCCATTATCAGTAAATAGCCTATTTAAGCTGTGTAAACCTTGCATAATTTCAAGTTTACTTTAGTGTGTGGTTATGCGTCAAGAAATCAGGTTTGTAATTTTGTCACATTGTGTTATAGTTACGTTCTAAACATTTTTGGTTTCAATAACCGAGATTAAAGCTACACATAGCGAGAATAAATTCCCAATTCCCGAGAAACCCATTTGAGCTTCGTCTTCCTGAGCGCCGTGACGTCACGTCGGTTTAAAACAGGCCGCGCTTCAGAGAGACTGGGAGAGCAGCAAAGACCGAGCCAGCGGGTCGGAGAGGGATGCTGTTTGACGCATCACACAGCCTACCCGAGTCAGCTTGTGAGCGGTGAAAGCAGATCAATATACGCCAAGTCTCGACAAACTCGCGGGTGTCTACACGTATCCTCTGAGAGCAACGGTTTCCCCCCTCAACTGGAGAATGACATGGCGATTATTATAAGCTGATTGAAAAGGGGATCGTTTTGTGACAGCGCAGGTACGTTATCATCAATACTTTAAAGCATACGCTCGCTGTCTTCTCGTCAGTTATAATCTTAATATATTCTCCACGACTAGGGCAGCCAGTGTTTGTATTTTCCTGGGTATTTCCCCATAAGTTTACAAATAATTGTGCAAAACAATGTTTTTTTCTACCAGCTGCGTGTATCTGTTGGAATGAAAGGAGCAGTCAGCACTGAGCAGCAGTTGATATCGACTGTGAAATTAATCGGGAAAAGCGACATTTTTGCAGATTAGGCAATTTTGTTATTATGCATGAATAGTACAGCTTATAGCATCTAAATAGCCTACTCATCTCACGGCGCCAAACCATGCCGACAGAAAGCTTTTAAACAATTGCCCACTTGCTTACAATTAGGCTATAGACAGGTTAACACTAGCCTGTGCTGAACTGTTTTGAATGGTGTGGTACGGCAGTATTATAAGAACTGGTAAACAAGCAAGCTACATCATTGATTCATAACTGAAATGCACGTTATCCAATTAAGTAGACTATAAGCTTGTTGTGGTTTGAGCGGTGTCATGTTTTTAACTCAACAAGCAGTGGCAAACAATCGAATCTTGTGGAATTTTGCAATGAAAAGTGATTTAAATATTGAATTTCGTGTTCTGGTGTATTTTGTTGACATCTGGAGATGGCATAGCCTACAGTGCAAAGTTATAGGCTTACATGGTCTCTTCTAAAATACCGAGACCCAAAGGACCATGCCTCAATTACAATACTGTTTTTCCTCTGCAATGATCGATTCCCCAGCAGATAACGAGGGCTAGGGCTGGCCTGATTTTTTTTTCTAAACCGTTGCGGGCAATAGCACATTCTAACGCCTCTTCCAATTTAACTGGCGGGAGTGCATGGGGCAGAGGCAGCCGTCACATCAAATAGACTTGCATATCCCCTTGTGTCGTCATTAAGTTGCAAGAACAGTGCATTCCTGAACTAATGAGAAATTGTCATAGCCTACACATTGTGAATGGGTTGGTAGTCCATTAGGATACAAACTATGACATTAGTTGTCATTTTCCAGTTACAAGCTACACAAGGGTTTAAAGTAGCCTTGATGTCTGATTTGATTAAATTCTGTTTTGAACTGTGTTACTGTTAATGATCACTTTTCTGATGTAATGCCAGTGTTGGCATGGCAAGAGGCCCGCCAGCCTCAGGGTATTTATCGAAACCGACAGGGGGGGTCACAGTTGCCTGTGATTAGTTGAGCCCGCGTCCTTTACGACAGAGGGCGTTGAAAATAGAGAGGAATCGCCATTGATTCCGGCACACAACATACCCCAGATGTCATGGCAGAAGTTGTTTCTCTCTGTATTTGACTCCCGCGGTCGCTAGGTGGCTCTATTGAGCAAGGCATCGGCATATTGCCAGTTTTGCTGCACGTATGAAGTGAGCCAACAACCTCACAGGGATTATTTACTTCTCCGCTAAGGCATTTTCTAAAGACAGCGTGGTGGTGTTTGAAGTTGAATAAGTGAAGTGACATTCTTAAATAACCTCAGTATGTACACTCGGGCGATTGTGCAGTATGTTGCAAGCTCAGACTATACAGTAGTCTCATGTGTGCGTGTCTGTCTTGTAGGCTATTTGTTCAGCCGTGCTGTTGTTTAGGGGGCATTTTCTCTTTCGGCGGGCCAGTGTGCGTGGGTAAAGTACATCACTCACGAGGGGACCGGTAACATCTATCGTTTAGACAATACGGGGCGACTAAACGCTGCAATAATATCATTACCATCTCATGTCAATGCATGGAGTTTTAATGAGCGCCCTTGTATAGTCTAGGCAGACTGCCTTAGGGAAGGCATCTAATGTTTGCGAGAGTCTGCGCTCATAGTGATGTATAGTGCTGCTATTCTTAAAGCAAACCGTGAACTGTAGAGGGCATGGCTGGGGTTCTTAGGGAGGAAGAGTACACGCTAATTAAAATACACGCCCTACCTATGCTGTCAACTGTTTAAAAAGAGAAATAAAATGGTGTTAAAAATAAGCACAGCTACATGCAAGTCACTGACTACATGCAGGCAGCGTGAGCATTGCAGCTCTGTCAAATAAACTTGGCAGTTTAGTTTTGCCCAAGGCTACATAAGCACAGTTCCATTAGTTTGATGCCCAATACCTCCATTAGTCTATGGCTGAGCAGCTTTACCAAACAGCTTCACTCCTCAGTAATGAAAATAATATGATTACACTAAATGTTGCCCCAGTCCGTGTGTAGACAGTCTGACTGGCTCTCCGTTTGACAGCGTGTGCATGGGCGCAGAGTTACACAGGCAGCGGGCACACAGCAGTCACTGGCTGGTGTTGACATGCCGTGTCGGATGAGAGTCAGGCCATGTTTGAATGAGCGCCTGTTTGAATGGCAATGAATGTATTCCACACAGTAGCCCGTGGCTATACTTGTCTAAAAAAAAAACAATCACTTTGCGCCGCGTAGCCATGCATGCTGAACATGGCGTGGACGTGCGCTGTGTGTACTTAGCGAGTTCTGCGGAGGGACGCAAGGGACGTGTAGGAAGGTAAACAATAGATGACATGCAGCGTTGGAGAAATGAGCTTGGCCAGGACTGACCTTGGTGTTCGAGAGGCCAGGGGGATCAATCCGCTGCGTGTTTACTGGAATGCAGGATGCTGTTTACAGTTCTGGCTTCTTATTTGTTTGTGTCTGCCTGCGTAAGTGAATGAAAGTGTGTGGAAGAGTGGAGCGAGAGTGGGTGTGAGGAAGTAAATGAATGAATGAATGTGTGTGTGTGTGTGGCTAGGTGGGTGCAACCATGCATGCCATATATGTGTTCCTGGGCAAACTGCATTAGGGTGATTTGTCAAGAAGTCATTTGTCATAACTGTACTTTGGCAATGCAATAAAGTAGCTTTTGTTTTCCGTCCCGAAGAGCAAAGCTTTTAGTCTAATTAAACAGCTTTTTCTGTTGGCTGTATGGTCATCAGTTGCCTCTTGCTAAAGTCTTTTAAGTTAATGGTTATCCCACCAAAAACAACAGATCAATCCGTTTTTTTTTATTGTGTGTAGTGTTAAGAAAAATTGATATTTCTAAATTACATATCCAAAGATTTTTTAAAAATAGCTTTATTCAACTTATGTTCAATGCTCAATTTCTAACAAGTTACGGACAGAGTAGGACATTTGTTAGGGAGTATCACTCAGTAGAGCAGAGTAAGCAAATATATAAAGTAAAACAAAATGTAACAAAATAATGATGAAATAAAGTCCCGTCTTTATGTTATGTTGACCCCGTTGACCACTCGTAACATGACCTTATAATTTGCTCTGATTTCCAAACTCTCGTGCCTCTTAATTTGTCATTTATGAGGTTGTGTGGCCTTAATATGTTCCACTTGCGCAGTGCGATATCATCATCAAATGTAAATCTCCCATGATGCTCGGCTACCGCTTTACTTGTGCAGTACGGTATCATCATCATCATCAAATGTAAATCTCCCATGATGCTCGGCAGGGTCGGGCGGACAGAAGAATAAAGGCGTGTCGCTCTGCGTCCCGCTCTGCGTGTCTCCCAGTGGCCACTGAGCCTCCAGCTGTCCGATCCGCCACCCCACGCAGCCTAAAGACCATTTATGTTGACAGAGCGTAATGAGGAAGGAGAAGTTAAAGGCTGTTTTTTTTTGTCTGTGTTTAGTTTTCTAAGCCGTCTTTCTTTCTTGCTCTTTTTTTCCCCTTCCCAAGGGCAGGGAGGAAATGTTGTTCCCTGTTTTTTGTGCGGCGTATCCAATCCGCCTGCAGTGTCTGTTGCCAGCCCAGCCCGGCCCGGCCACAGTCTAGTAAACCCTTTCACTTGGAAATCCTGATGTTTGCTGCGATCAATACACTTAATTAGTGCTGATTAATGAAGAAGCCGGGCTGTCGGCTGCTGACAAAGGGTGGAATTCCCAAGGACAAAACGGATTGGTATTCACGACTGCGGCATGCACGGGCTTCCTACCCCCCACTCCCCCCACTCCCTCTCCCTCACCCCACACATACACACACACACAAACTTCTGAGCGGAGTTGAGCATTTATGAGTCGTGTTTGTGCTTTGCCGGAAAAAAATGAGACAAGCAGATGGTTAAATGTATAATTAAGTATACGCTCATTTGCAGATATGCATGCGCCACTCTGCTTTTCTCTGCTCTGCTCTGCTTGCTTCAATTTGTGTATTTGCATTCTACATCTGCTGCAGGGCAGTGACCAGATTTGCAATTGCAAGTGAAATTTAACATTCCTCTTAGTCTGTTCATGCTGGTGCTACAAGCTAATGTGTGTGTCAGGCCGCAGACAGTTCATGTGTTATTATGGGGCCGTGCTGTCATAGTTTTAAATTAGTCTGTGCAAAGACAGAATTCTTAACAGCGTGACCTCAAGTAAAATAGCAACACAGGATAAAAAACATTTCCCCAAAAACTTTGATGCCGAGGAGCAGCACAATTGTAGCAGCGTTTTCATTATCAGCCCTTGCACAGGAGAGAGAGAAAAAAGTAACTAAAATGAGATCAGTTTTTGATGAAGCCAAAAGCTGCTGTCTCAGAAGTTCATAATCTTTTGATTCTCTCCATTAGCACTGAGGGGAGTAGCAAGCCGCTCTTGAGCTCCTGGCCCAGAAACATCTGGGAGGAAATGAGCAGCGCTGCAGGAAGCATGCGGAGGAGGAGACGGAAGAAATATTAGGAGGAGAGGAGGAGAGAAAAAGAGGAGAGGAAGAGAGTATGGGAGAGGTGTGCAGGGAAGAGGAGAGGAGAGGAGGAGATGGAAATATAGGAGGAGGAAGAGGAAAGAAAAGGGGAAAGGAAGAGAGTATGGGAGAGGTTTGCAGGGAAGAGGAGAGGAGAGGAAAGGGGGGGGGGCTAGAGGAGGAGAGAAAAGGGGAGAGGAAGAGAGCATGGGAGAGGTGTGCAGGGAGGAGGAGAAGAGAGGAGAGGAGGGGAGAGGAGAGGAGGGGAGAGGAGAGGAAGGGAGAGGAGAGGAGAGCTGGGAGAGGTGTGCAGAGGAGAGGAGGGGAGAGGAGAGGAGGGGAGAGAAGAGGGAGAGGAGAAGAGAGGAGAGGAAGGGAGAGGAGAGGAGAGCTGGGAGAGGTGTGCAGAAGAGAGGAGAGGGAAGAAGAGAGCGGGGAAGAGGAGAGGAGAGGAGACTAGAGCAAAGGAAATGTGTGCCAGGAGGAAAGACAAGAAGAGAAGAGGAGGGGAGAGAAAGAGGAGGAGATGGGAAGGAGAGCGGAGAGGAGGAGGGGAGAGAGAGAGAGAGAGAAGAGAGGAGAGAAGTTTAGCGGAGCATCTGTGTCTGTGGTCTGGCTGCGGCCCAGCTGCGGCCCGGCTGCGGCCCAGGGCGGCGTGATGGAGAGTGTGAGATTTCACACGGGCGCCAACAGCCGTTGCTCCACGAGGCAAGCTAATCCAGCCGGCCGAACCTCGCCACTCCTCTCCTCTCCTCTCCTCTCCTCTCCACTCCTCTCCTTTCCACTCCTCTCCTCTCCTCTCCTCTCCTCTCCACTCCTCTCCTTTCCTCTCCACTCCTCTCCTCTCCACTCCTCTCCTCCTCTCCTCTCCTCTCCTCTTCTCTCCACTCCTCTCCTTTCCTCTCCTCTCCTCTCCTCTCCTCTCCACTCCTCTCCACTCCACTCCTCTCCTCTCCTCTCCTCTCCTCTCCTCTCCACTCCTCTCCTCTCCTCTCCTCTCCTCTCCCCTCCACTCCTCTCCTCTCCACTCCACTCCTCTCCACTCCACTCCGCTCCACGCTATTCTAAAAGACTGACAATGTCATAATTGATTTAGCTGGTTGTTTAAATAATTGACTGCAGGAAAAGTTCCTTGAGCGCTGAGCGGCCATAAAACGGTGGACTGGAGAGAGAGGGAGGGGAGGAGGAAGAGAGGGAGGGAGGAAGAGAGGGAGGGGAGGAGGAAGAGAGGGAGGGAGGAAGAGAGAGAGTGGAGGAGGAAGAGAGGGAGGGGAGGAGGAAGAGAGAGAGAGAGGGAGGGGAGGAGGAAGAGGAAGAGAGGGAGTGGAGGAGGAAGAGAGAGAGGGAGGGGAGGAGGAAGAGGAAGAGAGGGAATGAGATGCAGGGCTGGAGAAAGAGGAAGAGACAGGGATGCATTGAAATAGAGGGACGGAGGGAGGGAGGGAAAGCAGCAGTGAAATACAGAGGGAAAGAAAGAAAGAGAGGAAGAGAGAATGGTAGAGCAAGTGCGAGACAGAGAGGGAAAGAGAGATGAAGCCAGTGAGAGAGAGAGCAATAAGGACAAAGAGAGCTAGTGAACAAGAAAAGAATGGAAGGAAAGAGGCAGGGAAGGAAGGGCAAGGAAAAAGGGGTGATGAAAAGAGGGAGGATGAGAGCGAGAGGGGGGAGAGAAAAAAAAGTGGAAGAGGGGCAGCACAGAGAGGGCTGGCAGAGAAGAAAAGGATAAAAAGAAAGAGGAAGAAAAGGGGTGATGAAAAGGGGGAGGATGAGAGCAGGAGGGGCAGAGAAGGGAGAGAGGGGCAGCATGGAGAGCGCTGGCAGAGAGGTGTGATGGCAGACAATAGGCGGTGTGAGGCGGTGTGAGGTGTTCAGTGTTTGTTCAAG
>CM059268.1:3611582-3616582 GCA_030347295.1 Setipinna tenuifilis | reverse complement strand
GACACGTCTGGTCTACTTTGCTAGAGATTTACTATTACTATACATAGTGACCATGTTTATAGCCGGCTGGTTTTTGGGAGAGGGGCTGTGAAAGAAAGAAAGCGTTACTTCAAATCTCAGAGCCAAGGCTGTTTCCGCTCCCTCAACCTCTCTCCCTCGCTCACCCCCCCGCACGTCCTCGATTAATGCACTCATCAGTTCTTTTCTCCTCCTATCAGTTTGTAATGACAAGCACCCCCCACCCCACCCCGTACACACACACACACACACACACACACACACACACACACACACACACACACACACACGCAGATGCGCCTTCTTTTGCCTCAGGGGAATCTGGCGACTTTTTGCAGATACTGCTGATGGGCCTGCTTACACTTGCCACTTTATTTCCATCACACAAGTATTACCACAAAGGCCCTCCTACTACACACACACACACACACACACACACACACACACACACGCTCACAGATGCAGTCATGCATGCACACACACGCGCAAGCACACACACACACACACACACGCAGCTTAGGAAATGTGCCTTTGCAGAGCGTTTACTCAAAGGCTTACGAGAGCCAGGGACCCCTGAGGAGACGCAGCCAGAGCCGGCGGAGCTGAATTAACAAAATGAGAAATAAGTCATGAAGCCCAAAAATAAAACCCGGGGAAAGCTGCGGTTTTGGCTTTAGCGTAAACTCCCCGGCTCTAATCCCCATGCAGGGCCTCAGCCGGGTGCCTGAGCCTGAGCCTGGGCCTGGTGCCTGAGCCTGAGCCTGAGCCTGGTGCCTGAGCCTGGGTTTGGGGTTGGGGGTTTTAGCCCGACGGACGGACGGACGGACGGACGCTAAGGTGTAGCTAGCGAGGCGTGCTGTGTAGACAATCGCCAGTCCCCCCGGCACCTGTCCTCCGCTCCGACACTCGCGCGCTCAGGCAGGCACACAGACAGGCAGGAAGGCAGGAGCGCGGCGTTGAAATCAGGCAGGAGAGGGGCGCGAGAGGAGAGGCGTCTGGCGGACCTGAGAGGAGGCGTCTGAGAGAGGGTGTGAGCGTGCGTGGCACATGCAGCGAGGCGAGAGTTAAGGCAGAGCACACACACACACACACACACACACACACACAGCGAGGCGAGAGCGAGAGGTAAGGCAGAGGCATAGAGGGCTGCGCCATCCTCCAGTGCCCTCAGATAATTGATACCAGCTCCCTCCCTCACGCTCCTCATGCTCGTGTCCATTATAACACACTGTTGTCCTGGGATTTGGTGTTCTCGTCTCCAATCGCTGACGGCTGGGGGGGGGGGGGGTGGTGTGTGGGGGGTGCAGGGGGGTGGAGGGGGTTGGGGGTGTAGGGGTGGGGGTGCAGGGGTGGGGTGAAGGAGGGGTGGCAGGGGGTTGGGGGTGCAGGGGTGGGGTGAAGGAGGGGTGGAGGGGGGGTGGAGGTGGTGGTGTTGAGAGTATAGGCAAGAGAGATGCATTACCGTGGCCGTAACTCAGACTGCGGTGTGTGTGAGGGTGACACCACCACAAGCCCGCCGCGCTCCTCGAGCCGCTCTTCGCCTGTGGACGCTGATACCGCCGTGGTCATATCGCCCGTGCACACACACACACACACACACACACACACACACACACACTCAGCTAAATCAACACTTCATTACATTAGTGTAGGCCATTATCTGTGTGCCCGGCCCAGCACAGACAAATGGGGACAGGTGGAGTTGACTCCTGCTTGCAGAGTACACACACACACACTCACACACACACACACTCACACACACACACTCACAAGGGGGCCGTGTGTGATGGGTAGTGGGCACCATGCTTCTCCCCACAGAAGTGTCATCAGAGTCAATGATGTTGAAACTTCATGTCAGTTAGTTTCCCTAAAATATGCTAATGTATGCAAACACACACACACACGCACACGTACACGCACACACACACACACACACACACTTGAGTGCAGTTTGTCTACTGTTCTGGGTAGGCGGTGTGCTTTGCTTTGCTCCATAGAAATGTAATCAAGGAATGGCAAGGCAAGTTTATTTGTACAGCGCATTTTAATACACAGAGGCAGTTTTCACAGTGTGCTTTGCGAAAATACTTTTCAATACTTTTCCATTTTAAAGGAGCTATAATATCATCCACAGTATGTGTCTTCTCTGAATTAAAATTTGTCATTAAATCATCTGCACAGTCTGGTGGTCTTTGAGAATGCCTGCTCAAAACGAGGGGCCTGCGTCATTGTTTATGACTCTCCTTCTTACAGTCACAGACTTGTTCTGAATGAGGGGGGAAATACAAACATCAAAGACAACACAGAAATGATCAGATAAGGCCATAACAGTCCATAACAGTTGTACAGTGTTCTTGATGTTAAAACTTTACTTCTTTCTGTCGTTCCAAATGCTTTTGAAAACACACACACACACACACACACACACATACTAAAGTGGCGTGTGTGTACTGCGTGCTGCCGTGGTTAACGAGGCTCTATATAAACGAGGCACGCTACTGTATCTAGCTATCACTGCACGCACACACACACACAGACTGAGTATATATATATATGTGTGTGTGTGTGTGTGTGTGTGTGTGTGTGTATATACAGTATGTCACAAAAGTAAGTACACCCCTAACATTTTATTCTACTCACTTTTGTTGCCAGTGGTTTAGACATTAATGGTTGTGTGTTGAGTTATTTTGAGGGAACAGCAAATTTGCACTGTTATATAAGCTGTACACTGCCTACTTTACGTTGTAGAAAAGTATTATATCTTTAGACTTCTCACATGGAAAGATATATATATATATATATATATAGGAGGCATGCTACCTATATAAAGGAGCTATTTAGCTGTCACTAGCGGCTGCAAAGAGAGGCAGCAGCTATCTCGTCAGGCAGCGGCCATCTTGTTTTGCTGCCCTACTCTTAGGCGGTAGATGCACATACTGTACGTTTGTAGGCTGTGAGCTGTGTGTGTGTGTCTGTGTGTGTGTGTGTGTGTGTGTGTGTAGACACACATATGTCTGTAGGCTGTAAGCTGTGTGTGTGTGTGTGTGTGTGTGTGTGTGTGTGTGTGTGTAGACGGACATACGTGTGTAGGCTATAAGCTGTGTGTGTGTGTCTGTGTGTGTGTAGACACACATATGTTCGTAGGCTGCAAGCTGTGTGTGTGAAGACACATACATGTGTAGGCTATAAGCTGTGTGTGTGTGTGTGTGTGTGTGTAGACGCACACACGTGTATGGAGGCTGTAAGCGGTGTGTGTGTGTGTGTGTGTGTGTGTGTGTAGACGCACACACGTGTATGGAGGCTGTAAGCGGTGTGTGTGTGTGTGCGTGTGTGTAGACGCACACACGTGTATGGAGGCTGTAAGCGGTGTGTGTGTTGAGATCCCCTCTCTTGGCTCGGCGGCGGTGGAACGGGCATGCTGATGTCTTTATCACTCTCCAGTGGAGACATTAGTCATTCTGAGCGAGTCTCTGAGCTCTCTGTCGCTGTGTGTGTGTGTGTGTGTGTGTGTGTGTGTGTGTGTGTGTGTGTTAGACACGCCGTTAATATTACTCTGAGAGAACGCAGCAGTCCTTCAGCCAGGATGGCTGCTTTTGAAAGGAAGAAGGGGGGTGTGATGGGGTGGGGGGGTATTGGGGAGTGTTGCTCAGTAGTGGAGGTGTCAAGAGCTTAATTTCCCACACATAAACTCTGACAGCGCACCAAGGTGTGTGTGTGTGTGTGTGTGTGTGTGTGTGTGTGTGTGGATGGTGGGTCACCTGGATGGAAATTGGTTTTTGTGTTTCCTGTCTGTCCTGGGGCAGACTGAGGAGGAGAGGACAGGCTGGTGAGCAGTGTCGACTACACACACACACACACACACACGCACATAAACACACACTTTCTCACACACACACACACACACACACACACACAAACACACACACTCTCTGTCTCTTTCTTTCTCTCTCTATCAAACACACACACACACTTACACTCTCTCTGTCTTTGTCTCTCTCTTTCTCTGTCTTTGTCTCTCTGCCTCTCTATATTTGATACACTGTCACACACACAGACACACACACACTCTTTCTTTCCTTATTTCTTTCTTTGTCTAACACACACACACACACACACACACACACACACACACACACACACACATATCCAAATTTAAGAGCAGTCTGAACTGCAAAAGTACCTGTCACATCCACTGAGGAGAGAGGAGGGTTCTTATCCGGCCCCGTCTGTCTGTGCTCTGGGCGCTGGTGGTGACTGGCCTGGGGCCTGGGGCTGGGCACGGATCCACTGGATCTGCTCCAGAGCTGGGCACGGATCCAGTGGATCACTGGACTCCAAAGCTGCTTATGCACCTCCACTTCCCCACTTGACTTCCAGAACTTTCAGTACTTAGGTCCGGACTTCTGTCGGAGATGATCATGTTCATTTTCATGCAGGACTCCAGAGGTTTATTTTGGTTTTTCACAGACCTGCTCGCCATGATTTTCTGGAGCTTTTCTGTCCTCCTCACTTGAGAGTGAGAGTGCTAGCAGTTTTCTGGTGTTGTGACAATGGCTCTGGGTAGGAAAAAAACTGGGTGTTGGGTGGTTTCTAGAGGATTTTTTCCCATGAATTCACATGAAGGGACATTTATTTAGATTAGATAAAGGGTACCAACAATTCCAGCAGTCTAAGAAGTCTGTAAGTGGTGTGAGTTAGCGTTGGCACATGTCCCACTGTCTCTGCAGTCAGAGCTGGCAGGAGCTTCCTGGTTAGCGCAAACACGGCTCCCTCAGCTCCCTCGTCTCTGCGCTCAGTTACAGATAAGCTGATCAGCGGGCCACCATTCACACAGCCGTTTATTTCATATTAATATTCATGCGCTTTATTTATACGCCCAAGTAGCCCTGGAGTAGCATAGCGCGCCTGCTAGCTAGCTGTTCATTAGCGTCCACGCGGCGTGCTACGCTACTGTATGTGTGTGTAGTGCTAATTTACATTCA
>CM059268.1:3599082-3606582 GCA_030347295.1 Setipinna tenuifilis | reverse complement strand
ACTTGTAGAGGTGTGTGTGTGTGTGTGTGTGTGTGTGTTTCTGTGAGTGTGTGTGCAAAAACAAGGCTGTGCAGAGTTTATTGTACAACAGCTTGCGGATAGCAAATGAGGCATGTTAGAGTGGCAGAATGAAGCACAAGGGACAGGGCAGAAGAGTAGCCTCTGAAGGACATTGTACATAACATTTTTAATGTTACATTTTAATGACACATTTCTTTATTATTATTTTATATTCCTGTTATTTTGTAACTCTTACTATCACAATCAGAGCTTTGTGTGACACTTTCCTAAGTACTGGCCATATCTGTGTCTGCCTCCAGAGTTGAGGTGTTATGTGTGTATTGTCACCTTGATTGTCTGTCCCATTCATTTGACTGTCTCAAAATGTGCCACATTCATGTTTTACACCGGGAAGGAAACCCTCATTCCCGCCAAATTGTAAACAAAGAGCCTTTGCCACAGTTGTCTAATGCATATTAATTTAGGGTGGGTCTAAGGGGTTACACCCCTGTTGAGTATTTTACTGGTTGTAAATCTCTGATTAAGTTAGAGATATGGATGAATCCACACTGTGAAACTTCTGTCTCTCCATTGGTACCAATGTAAAACAAACCTTGTCCAGATTCTCCACCACGCTGATGCTCCCGGGGCAGGTGTTTTCTGTTATAAAAAACCATCACGTCTGAACGTAGCCATATTCACAATCATAATCATATTCATAATCATAGTCATCTATGGTATAACAAAAATGACTAGTAAATTAATTACTATCACCTCTACAGTCCAGTGTGTCACCCAGCATTAGGGACAGGGCAGAAGAGTAGCCTTTACAGTCCAGCCTGACACCCAGGCCCAGTGTGTGACTGTCCCAGGCAGAACCTGAGGAAGCAGGAGTGAGTGTCTGTGACAGTGGGAGAGACAGACAGACCACTGAGTACACGTTGTGTGTTTTTAACTATAATATGTGTGTTTGTGCATGAGAGATTTTTTGAGATTTTAAATGTGTTCTTTATTTAGAATATGACTCATACAATTACACTTTGACAATTACAAAAGGGGAAAAATATATGTCATAATAAATACATAAATAAGTAGAGCCATCTACAGAAGATGGCTAATGTGTAGTTTATCATTGATAACAGAGCATATTGCTTGTTTACAACACCACATTGCTTCAAAGGATTTAAGATCTTGCATAAGTTTATAAAAACGGAAATCGACCGAGCGAGAGAGAGAGACAAAGAGAAGGGGACAGAAAGGATGTGTACAAAATGTTTTAATTTTAACATGGAAATAAGCTGTGTGTGTGTGTGTGTGTGTGTGTGTGCATGCATGCGTTCAGAAGTAAATATAATATTTAGAATTAAATTAAATATGCTATAGAGTGAAATGGCATTACCTTACCAAATGAGTGTTTTAAGTGGTGTACATAATTATGTTATAAAAGTGTTTGTGAAGAGAGAGGGAGAGAGAGGCAGGAGAGAATAAATTTATAAAAGTGTGTTTGTAGTGAGATGGTCTAACTATAATGAATGAGTCTTTTAGGTGTGTTTGTAGTGAGATGTTCTTGCTATAATACAAAAGGCTTTTAGGTGTGTTTGTAGTTAGTGAAACAATGGTGTGCGTGTGTGTGTGCGTCCATATGGGGTGTCTGTAAAGGTGCAAAAAAGTGATTCTCAAAGATTCACACCAGTTTTTTAAACATTGTTTGGAGCTATATGTGACAACATGTTGGTGTTATTTTCAGCATGATCCGCTCCATATGTGGATGTCTGCGTGTGTGTGTGCATGTGTGTGTGTGTGTGTGTGTGAGACAGCGAAGAAGAGAGAAAGGTCAGGCTGTACTGGTCAGTAAGTTGGTGTTATTGTTCTAGATTATACTCATGTGTTGTGGAGAAGCCACAGAAGTGGACTGAGGGCTGCTGGTCAGCTGGAACTCGAGCACACACAGGCAGGCAGGTGGGGGACACTCTGTGGAGCACTCTCTAAATTACTGTACTGTGTAGGTCACTGGGTCAGGATGCTGTGTAGGACACTGTGTTAGGATGCTGTGTAGGACACTCTCTAAGCTACTGTAGGATGCTGTAGGTCACTGGGTTAGAATACTGTTTGGGACACTCCCTAAGTTAGGATGCTGCGTAGGACACTGGGTTAGGATGCTGAGTGGGACATTCCCTAACTTAGAATACTGTGTAGGACACTGGGTTAGGATGCTGTGGGACAGTTCCTTAGGATGCTGTGTAGGGCAACAGGATAGGATGCAGTGTAGGTCACTGGGTTAGGATGCTGTGCAGGACATTGCCTAAGTTAGGATGCTGTGTAGGACACTGTGTTAGGATGTTGTGTAGGGCAATAGGACAGGATGTTGTGTAGGACACAGGGTTAAAATACTGTTTGGGACACTCCCTAAGTTAGGATGCTGTAGGTCACTGGGTTAGGATGCTGAGTAGGACACTCCCTAAGTTAGGATGTTGTGTAGGTCACTGTGTTAGGATGCTGAGTAGGGTAATAGGACATGATGCTGTGTAGGACACTGGGTTAGGATGCTGTTTGGGACGCTCCCCAAGTTAGGATGCTGTGTTGGACACATCCTAAATTAGAATGCTGTGTAGGACACTCCCTAAGTTACAATGCTGTGTAGGACATTGGGTTAGGATACTGTTTGGGACACTCCCTAAGATGCTCTGTGGGGCACTCCTGAAGTTAGGATGCTGTGTAGACAACTGGGTTAAAATGCTGGGCACACTGGGTGAGGATACTGTTTGGGACACTACCTAAGTTAGAATGCAGTGTAGGACACTGGGTGAGGATGCTGTGTAGGCCACTGGGTTATTATGCTGTAGGACACTCCCTAAGTTAAGATGCTGTGTAAGACACTAAGTTACAATGCTGTGTAGGACATTGGGTGAGGATACTGTGTTGGGACACTCTCTAAGATGCTCTGTGGGGCACACCTGAAGGTAGGATGCTGTGTAGGACATATCCTAAGTTAGCATGCTGTGTAGGCAACTAGGTTAGGATGCTGGGCACACTGGGTGAGGATACTGTTTGGGACACTACCTAAGTTAGAATGCGGTGTAGGACACTGGGTGACGATACTGTTTGGGGCTCTGTAGAGAGCTAGGCTATGACACATAGGAACAGTGATACTGCTTTTCAAAATAGTCACACTGTCACTTCACTGCTGCTGCTGACTGATGTTGGCTAATGTCAGATCTGGTTTTGCCATCTCACTGCTGCTTTTGATTGTGTTCAATACGCGTTTGTCCCGCTACCTCTCACTGTGCGTCACCTACAGCACAGTCTGCAATACATATTGTATGTTTTATTACCCACACTGTCTGTACATAAGCCCATTTCCCTTTTACTATGTATGATTTATTACGCCCTTGTATATACTTCTGTCTCTCCTTTGTGTCTACAATGCTATCTCGCTTGACACTTTGGCACTTTTACCCTGCACCTCTGTGGCTTTGCTGTCTAACTTTATTGCACAGGCAACTGTTCAGTGACAATAAACATCTTGAAGATTTGAAGTCTTGTGTAGGGTAGTTGTTAGTCCGTTAGTTTCCAAGAAAACATCATAACTTCCTTCATGTTAATGTTTAGTTAAAGACAGATCCAATCTTTTTAAATTTCAGCCAGGAGTCCACACCTCCAGGAAGAAAAACGTTTCTCAATACAGCACAGCCAGACCCTTTGTACAAACCGAAAAGTAAAGTACGAGGGGCTGGTTTACCAGGCTAGAGTCTGTGCCCACCCACTTCAGAAGGCTCTATAACTTTGATTGACTGTTTTAGTAATAAAAATAACCTATGTGTTTTTGGGCTAGACCCATATGTTTTTTATTTTCCTGGGCGTCCCCATTTTATGACTTCTGGCTGCGGCCCTGGGAGGCTGTGTAGGGGTATGGCTGCAGGTCAGGAGGTGGTGTTGGCTACTAGATTGGAGTGCTGCTCTAGAGAGCCTCCGCCCCCCCCAGATGGGGAGGCGAGGGGATGTTGCTGTAGAGAGCCCCCCTCCCCCCAGATGAGGGGTGTGAGGGGGTGCTGGATAGAGCCCTCCCCAGATGCGGATGGTATATAGAGCCTTCCAAGGTGGGGGTGTGTGGGGATGCTGTATTGAGCCCCCCCCCCCCCCCCCCAGATAGGGGTGTGAGGGGAGTGTTGCTGTATAGACCCCCCTCCCCAGATGGGGGTGTGAGGAATATTCTGTATTGACACCCCCCCCCCCAGATGGGGATGTGTGGGGATGCTGCTGTATAGAGCCCCCCCCCCCCAGATGGGGATGTGAGGGGATGCGGTACTCTCCAGGGACGGGGGGGAGCGGAGAAGCTGGAAAAAGGCAGCTAGGAGAGTCTCATAGGGGCTAATGACCGAAGACTACAAAGACAGAGAGGACAGGGGATGGACCTCTGTGTGCTGAGGAGGGTGGGAGTTGGAACTCTGTGTGGTGGTGGGGCGGGGGTGCTGGGAACAAAGACACAGAGGTGAGAGGGACGAACTACAAGAGAGAGGGAGGGGCGCATCAAATTAGAGGGGCTGGGGGGTCGGGGTGTGTGTGTGTGTGTGTGTGTGTGTGTGCGTGTGTGTGTATGTGTGGTGGGGTGTGGTCCCTGAGAGATGGAGAATCCCAGTAGTGCAGCCACACAAGACTCCGGCCATGCAGGTGAGGTCATCAGGGCTATGTCATGTAATATTAACAGCTCCTCCGTGATGCACCCAGCACATCCCCTTCACACACACACACACACACACACACACACACTCTTATATATAAACACACACAGACACACACTCATACCTATACATACACACACACACACACACACACACACTCTTCTTATATATAAACACACACAGACACACACTCATACCTATACACACACACACACACACCACCACCACCACCACCGCTGTGGACAGATTCGCTGCCTCTGCAGTTTTTGCCCTTGCATCTCATCCGCACACAAGCTCTCATTAGACCCCACCCTTGTCATCGGCGCAGCCACACACACACACACGCACACACACAAACACACCCCCCACACCCACACACTCCCATACACACACAAACACACACACACACACACACACAAACACACCCCCCACACCCACACACTCCCATACACACACAAACACACACAAACACACACACACACACACACACACACACACACAGACTCGTCAGCGCTTTGTCCTCACATGCGGCTCATGGCAGCATCTTTAATATAACGGAATAAAACATGCAGCGCTTTTTATTTTGCTCGACATGTGTGTGTGTATGTGTGTGTGTGTGTGTGTGTATTTCTGGCTGCCACCTACCACGCGTGTGTTTGGCCTCAGGTTCCCGACGTTCCCACCACCCTAACCCGCATCCTGCCACACACACACACACACACACACACACACACACACACACACACACACACACACACACGGGCGTGGTGCAGAGTGGAGGGCGAGAGAGTAATTATTAATTTGCAGCAGTGACTGAAAGCATCATTATCACCAGCCCAGCATCACCACCATGGCTATCATCATGGCTATCATCACGGCTATCATGGCTATCATCATGGCTACCATCACGGCTATCATGGAGGGAGGGGGGGTTGTGGTTGAGAGGGTTCTAGTGTGGGTGCGGGGCAGCATGGAGGAGTAATTAGTGGGGTGGTGGGGGGTAGAGGAGGTGGGGGTGGGGGTGTCAGGTGGTCCAGGTGTCGGTTCTGGTTGTAGTTGTGGTGTGGGTACGGGGCAGCACGGAGAAGTAATTAGTGTGGAGGGGGCAGTGGGGGGCGTTTGAGAGAGGTGTCAGGCGGGGGGCGGGGGGTTGAGAGGGTGTCAGGTGGTCCTGGTATCGGTTCTGGTTCTAGTCCTGATGTGGGTGCGGGGCAGCATGGATGAGGAGTAATTAGTGTGTGTGTGTGGGGGGTGGTTTTGGTCCTGGTTCTGATGTGGGTGTGGGCCCGGTAGTGTGGCGGGTGGTGGGTTGAGATGGTGTCAGGTGGTCCTGCTATCAGTTCTGATGTGGGTGTGTGTGCGGGGCAGTGCGGTAGAGTAATTGGGCCCAGTAGCGAGTGTGTCAGGTGGTCCAGGTGGTGTCGGTTCTGATGTGTGGTTCAGGTTCTGGTGTGGGTGTGTGTGTGTGTGTGTGTGTGTGTGTGTGGGTGCGGGGCAGCGGTAGAGTAATTAGTGGCTCGGTAGCGAGTGTGGTGGCGGTGGTTGAGATGGTGTCAGGTGGTTCTGGTTCTGGTTGTGGTGCGGGTGTGTGTGTGTGTGGGTGTGTGTGTGTGTGTGTGTGGGGGGGGGGGGGGGCAGCGCGGTAGAGTAATTAGTGGGCCCGGTAGCGAGTGTGGTGGCTGGTGTAATGAGAGGGATGTCAGGTGGTTCTGGTCCTGGTGTGGTTCTGGTGTGTGTGTGTGTGTGTGTGTTGGTGTGTGTGGGTGTGTGTGTGTGTGTGTGTGTGCGGTGCAGCGCGGTAGAGTAATTAGTGGGCCCAGTAGCGGCTGGTGTAATTGTCAGTGATTGCGATGGCTGCAGCCGTGAGGCTTTTTAATTGGACTCTGACTGATGCTGGTAATGGCTCATTTGTTTGTGCGCGTGAGTTCAGGGACCTCTCGTAATGACCTGTGTGTGTGTGTGTGTGTGTGTGTGTGTGTGTGTGGGTGTGTGGGTGGGTGTGTGTGTGTGTGTGCCGCTTTGCTGTATTGGGAGAACGAGAGAGGCTGAGATTAATTGCAACCAACTCCACCCCCTTTTAAACACATGCGCACACACACACACACACACACACACACACACACACGCGCGCACACAGACGCACGCACACACACGCACGCACACACACACACACACTTACACACACACACACACACACACACACACACACACACACACACAGACACACACACACACACACACACGCACACACACACACACACCCACACACACACACACCTCTACATGCTGCAGTCTTAATGTACTGTTCCCTGTAGTCGCTGCGGGAGACTCAGTGTGTCTGTTTCTCACTCACAAAATGTATCTCTTTCTTTTCCTCCTTCTTTCCTTCTCTCTCTCTTTTTGTTCTTTCTTTCTTACTTTATCTCCTTCTTTCTTTCTCTCTTTTTTCCCTACTTTCTTTCTCTCTTTTTTCTCTCTCTTTCCCCCTCCTCCAGGTTCTCTGTGCTTTCTCCTAGTTTGCGTGTTTAATATGGCCACACACACACCATCTCTAACCGCCGGGGGAGGGCACATTAGCTCACTAAGTTAGCCGTGCCGTGCCGGGTGCTACAGGTCTGGAATGAATGGAAGGGTTGGATGTAAATGTTGTGTATGCTGTTTGGGACACTAGGGAAGAGTGCTGTTTAAATGTTGTAAATGCTGTTTGTCTGCATGAAGGTGTATTGAGCACACACATTACGGGGCGGCGTGCTTATGGCCAGCGTCCCTGTGAGAGTCCAGTTTGCTGTATGGGCCGTATGCTAGTTGACCTTGCTGTGTA
>CM059268.1:3590338-3595338 GCA_030347295.1 Setipinna tenuifilis | reverse complement strand
GTTTTGTAATTAAGGCTGGTACTACAATTAATTACCGCTCCCTAAGACAGCAGAGTATGTCACACACACACACACACACACACACACACACACACACACACACACACACATTGTCACATGGCAGTGACATTAGGATTGAGGACCTCTGCTCCTGAAAGTAACAAAGCCCAATTAGGAGAGGCCCAGTCTCATGCTTGCTGACAACACTTCCCCAGGCAAGGCGAGGCCAGGCAGCCTGGCAGGCAGCCACACCAATCACAAAGATGGCTGCCGGCAAGAGGTCAGTGTCTTCATGACAGAAATGGGGGATATTTTTTTTCCGCCGGTGCATTATAGTGAAATGTCATGTTATTTGTTTTTAAACCTGAGCTCTATTTTTAAGTTCAACTCTAAGAAGGGGCGAAGCGAAAAAACACAATCAAAGTCAGCCCAGCACCCAGCAAGAGCATCCTCTCACCCAGTAACCACGCAACAGCCCTGGGGCTGTGTAACCCAGGAGTGCATGTATGTGTGTGTGTGTGTATGTGTGTATGTGTGTGTGTGTGTGTGTGTGTGTGTGTGTGTGTGTGTGTGTGTGTGTGTGTGTGTGTTAGGCTGCTCTCTTGGTGCCACCAGTAGGTTCATGAGGGTCTCTACAAGGCTCTGACAGATTGGGCATGATCCCCACCCCACCGCTGTTACACTGACTCTATGTTTGTGTCTGTGTGCCTTAACTCCTCACTGGAGGACTAACTTAAGACACTGTAACTTAAGAAACTGTAAGCGTAATTACACCCGCTATTAATAGGGTGTCATCCGGTGGGGAGATACTAGAGGAGTGCAAATCTGCAAAAAAATACTTTGAGTGTTTGTGCAGCTAATTAAACAAAATCAATGGTGAGGCAGCAACAAGGAGGCGGTGTTGCAGCACAAAAAGAGGCGAGGATCAGGATCAGG
Source organism: Setipinna tenuifilis (assembly GCA_030347295.1). Classification (NCBI taxonomy): domain Eukaryota; kingdom Metazoa; phylum Chordata; class Actinopteri; order Clupeiformes; family Engraulidae; genus Setipinna; species Setipinna tenuifilis. Next base: position 3,594,402 of record CM059268.1, on the reverse strand, counting down.
CACAGAAAGGCAAACAAAAGGAAATGTTGCTGGTAAGCTACTAGAAATTAGAAATTAGACATTAGCCGAATGACTGATACCCAGGTGAGTAATCGGCGTTCCTCCCGTTTAGACGTTTAACTGTAATCAAGCCGCGCTGAGAAGGCGGCCATGTTTATTTGCATAATAGTAATCACACACACACACACACACACACACACACACACACACACACACACACACACACACACACACACACACACACACACACACACACACACACACCTGTTGTGCTCATAAACACACAGCAGTCCCTGGTGCAGCTGCTCTCATTATTTTGCCATAAGTCATTTCCCTCAAGGGATCATGGGAAGGATGACAAACCACCGCATAAGCCTAGATACAAACACACTCTCAGACATGTACCGCTTGCTCTCTCGCTTCTTCTCTTCTCCTCTCTTCTCTTCTCCTCTCTTCTCTTCTCTTCTCTTCTCATTTTCTCTTCTCTTCTCCTCTCCTCTCCTCTCCTCTCTTTTCTTGTCCTTTCCTCTCTTCTCTTCTTTTCTCCTCTTCTCTTCTCTTCTCTTCTCTTCTCCCCTCCTCTCCTTTAGACTCATTCTCTCCTCTCCTCTCCCCTCCCCTCCTCTCCTCTCCTCTCCCCTCCTCTCCCATCCTCTCCCATCCTCTCTTCTCTCCCCTCCTCTCCTCTCCTCTCCCCTCCTCTCCCATCCTCTCCCATCCTCTCTTCTCTCCTCCTCTCTTCTCCTCCTCACTTCTCTTCTCTTTACTTCTTCTGTCTTCTCTTCTCCTCTCTTCTCTTCTCTACTCTCTTATCTTTCCTCTTCTCTTCTCCTCTCTTGTCTTCTCTTCCTCCTTTCTGTCATTCCTCTTCCCCGTCTCTCCATTCTTCCTCTCCTGTTCTTTCCTCCTCTTTTTTCTTCTTTTCCTCTCCTTTCCTCCTCTCTCCATTCCCTCTCTCCTGTCCTTAGCTTCTTTCTTTCTTATCTGCTAAGATAAACGCTCCAGCCCCACTTCTGTCCTCCTCTGCCCTCTTTCTTTTTCTATCCTTTTCTCTCTCCTTTCTCTCTCTCTGTCTTCATTTGTGCTTTCCTTACACTTCTGTCTTCCTCTCCCCTCTCTTTTTTTCTCTCTCTTTTTTTCTTGTTTTTTCTCTCTCTCTCTGTCTGTGTTTTCCTTATACTTCATTTTTTGCCTTTTCTGTCTTTTCTGGCACGTCTCTCTTTCCCCCTTTTGGCCATCTCTTCCTCTCCGCACCTGCTGTGTGTGTGTGTGTGTGTGTGTGTGTGTGTGTGTGTGTGTGTTTGTGTGGGTGTGTATGTGTACGTGTGTGTATGTGTGTGTGTACGTGTGTGTGTGTGTGTGTGTGTGTGTGTGTGTGTGTGTGTGTGTATTTGTGTGTGTGTGTGTGTGTACGTGTGTGTGTGTGTGTGTGTGTGTGTGTGTGTGTGTATTTGTGTGTGTGTATTTGTGTGTGTGTATGTGTGTGTGTGTGCGTGTGAGTATGTGTGTGTGTGTGTGTGTGTGTGTGTGTGTGTGTTGGTTAAGGCAAGGTTACTCTGAGGAGTGATAGCAGTAAGATTAGCCCACCTCTTCCGCCTTCCCCTTTCCTTCCTCCTCTTCTTTTTACTTTTCATCTTTTTCCTGTCTCCTTTTTTCTTTCTCACTTTCTCTCTCTCTTTCACTCTCTCTCTGCCCTCTCTCTGTCTCCTGATATTAATCCTAATTTCACTCTTTCATTCACTCTTTCCCTGCCTCCTTTTTCAATCCTCCCTCTCCCTATCTCTCCCTCTCTCTATTCTCTCTCTACTCTCCCTCTCTCACTGAGTGCGTTCACATGGACAAGTCGAAACCACTTGGAAGTGGTTTGGGATTGTACCAGCTTCATGTGAACGGAGATTGGTTTGGATTGGAATTGGTTTTCCTTATCCCCCTGCGACTCCAGGCCGGGGCTGTTTCGAAACCACTTCGACTGCTATGTGAACGGGATCGGATTGGTTTTCATGTATTGCGCATGTATCAACGAAATAAAAAACGCAGTTTGTTCCTTCATACAGACTTTCTAACACAGCAGAATGCACAACACGTACGCGAATGCGTCAAACTCATGGAACACCATGTTTGTATGCCGCCAGAAAGTTTGTTTATTGTCTTTATTTAGTAGGAACAGTGCAGAGCCCATAGAAGATGTGCCAGAGTATTACGCTTTTGTTTAGACCACCTTATTGTTTAAGTGGGTAATAATATCAGGTGAAAGGAGAAGGCTATGTAAATACATTTGCACTGACTGACTTGTAAGATTTTCTTTAGCCACTGTTTTGCTATGTGGAATAACCGGAATGAGAGGTGAAAAGTTCAGTCTCCTCTACGTGTCGTCTGTATGCATTGTAGGCATATGTGTGCAGTGCTGTAGTCTGCTGTTGCGTATACGATAAGATACATCTTACCTACGTAGCAGCTTTGTTGTGGGCAAATGTTTACTCGTGTTATGTCCATTATTTTAGTTATGTGTCGTTAGTCGCGTTATGTCCAACATTGTAGCAGCTAGCATTGTAAATCTTATCAGCCTGGGTCGTCATGGCTGGGTCGGCACGGTTTGACCGATATCTTTGGCATTTTTTGCCCAAACAACACGAAACTTGGTACTGCACACACCGGTGACATTATGATGACGCCGTCCAAATTTGAGATCAAGCGGATGAGTGGTTCACGAGTTATGCGTGGAAGAGACGTTCCTTGTATTAAAAGATAATAATAGAAAGATAGAAGTTGACTACAGCGCCCCCGCATAGCGTAGCGGAAAGAGCCGGAACTCTCGCCGAATCCGCTTAGACGAACTGCATGTGAACAGGGACTTGGGGGACAGACCACCCGTTGTGAACCAATCCCAAACCAAACCAATCCCACCATGTGAACGCAGTCACTCTCTCACTCCCTCTTTCACTCTATCTCACCCCCTCCGCCCACCTTCCTCCCTCTCCCAGTCTTGTGGCTGGCCTGAGACACAGAGAGGGGGTGAGATAGAGTGAAACAGAGGGTGAGAGAGATAGAAGAAGAGAGAGAGTGAGAGACAGGGAGAGGGAGAAATAAAAAAGGAGAGGGGGCGGGGGAGGGGCGGGGGTGCTCCTGATTTATGGGAGCCATGATGGCCGTAGCTCTCCAGCATGAATAAACCATGGCAGCAGCAGAGGCCAGCGGGGACAGGACACTAGTGGATGGAGACGGGGGTGGAGAGGGGGGTGGTGGTGGTGGTGAGGGTAGAGAGGGGTATGGAGGCAGTGGATGGAGAGGATGGTTGGGGAGAGGGATGGAGGTGGTGGTGGTGGTAGTGGTGAGGGGTATAGAGACAGTGCGTGGTGGTGGTGGAGAGGAATGGAGATGGTGGTGGTGGAGAGGGGGATGGAGACAGTGTGTGGTGGTGGAGAGGGATGGAGATGGTGGTGGTGGTGGAGAAGGGTATGGAGACAGTGGGTGGTGGGGAAGGAGGTGATGGAGAGGTGTACAGGTATGGTGGAGGTGGCGGTGATGAAGAAAGCTACAGGAACAGTGGTGGTGATGAGGGATACAGAGATTGGTGGGGGTGGTGAGGGGTATGGGGACAGGGGTGGTGGTGGAGAGGTGTACAGGGGTGGTGGTGGAGAGGTGTACAGGGACGGTGGTGGGGGTGGTGAGGGGTATGGGGACGGTGGGGGTGGTGGGGGTAGTGGTGGAGTGGGGTATAGGAATGGTGCTGGGGGTGGTGGTGGAGATGAAGAGGCCTACGGGAATGATGGTGGTGGAGGTGGGGGTGATGGAGAGGTGTACAGGGCTGGTGGGGGTGGTGGATGTGTTGTGGGGGGTGGTGGTGAGGTGTTCAGGGATGGTGGGGGTGGTGGGGGTGGTGGTGTAGTGGGGTGCAAGAATGGTGGTGGGGGTGGTGGTGAGGGGTGGTGATGAGAAGTATGGAACAGGTGGATGTGGTCGAGGTGGTGGTAGAGAGGGGTATGGGGATGGTGGTGGGGGTGGTGGTGGAGAGGGGTATGGGGATGGTGGTGGGGGTGGTGGTGGAGAGGGGTACAGAGATAGTG
>CM059268.1:3577838-3582838 GCA_030347295.1 Setipinna tenuifilis | reverse complement strand
ACACACACACACACACACACACGGCAATCATTGGTGTAAATCCACAACAGGCCAAATTATATTCTGCTTATTCTGCCCCCCTTCATCCGCCTGCAGCTGTGGGGTCCAGATAGTTCGGCCTCACTTTTCGGTTTCACACACACACACACACACACACACGCATGGACACACGCGCTCACACACAGACACATGGACACACGCGCTCACACACACATGCGCACACACACACACACACACACATGCACACACACACGCTTCTCTGAAGTATTCTGTTAATGAGAGGGAGCCGAGTGGGGGTATAGCTGTTTGTCTGAAGAGAGGGACGCACACACACACACACACACGCACACACACACACACACACACACACACACACACACACACACACACACACACACACGGACTGCTGAGAGTGTCTCCTGTGAGAGGAGAGTGATGAGTGAGTGTGTGTCATGATGAAGAGCTACAGCTTAATGTGAGAGGGATGGGGCAGAGGAGAGGAGAGGAGAGGAGAAGAGAGGGAGGGAGAGGAGAGGAAAGGAAGAGAGGAGTGGAGTGGAGAGGAAAAGAAAAGAGGAGAGGAGAGGAGAGGAGAGATAGGAGAGGGGAGGAGAGTGCTCTTTCTTCTTAGCTGTTGTTTGTGTATGTAATATTTGTTGTTTGTGAGTCATAGTTTGCTTGTTTGTGTATGTTGTGTTCTGTTGTCAGTGTGTATTGTGTTTACTGTTTGTCTATATTCTGTTGGGTTTGTGTGGTGTGCACTGTATTAGTTTCCTGTTGTCTGTGTATTATTTTTTTTGTATGTGAAAGTTGTGTTTGTTGTTTGCGTATGTTGTCTTACTGGTTGCTTCTAGATGTTGTGATTTGCGGATGTCATGTTGGTCAGGTGTATGTTGTTTTCGTTGTCTATTACTGTAATATTGTGGAGCTGTTTGTGTATGTTGCTGTTGTTATGTCGTGGAGCTGTTTGTGTATGTTTTTAGTCATTTCTTTAGCAAATTTGATGTTTGTGCATCGTGTTGTTTTGTGGGATGTTTGTGTGACATTTGTTTTTTTGTATCATGTGCTTTTTGTTTGTGTAGCATATTTGTTTCTTAGGTATTGTGTATTTGTTGCTTGTGTACCATGTGTTTGTTATTTGTGTGTCACATGTTTGGTGTTGGTGTAAATGATGTCCATTGTCTATTGTCTATTGTTTGTCTATCACATTAGTAGTGTGTGTGTGTCGATGCGTTTGTTGTTCCCAGGTCAAGTGTGTGATATGTCAGACGCAGACCGCATGTTGTGTCTCGTTGTGATGCTAAGTGTGGAGAGGGCTGTGCTGTACATGACGACCTTTAGACCCGAGAGACACACAGACACATGAAGAGGCTGATGAGGACATGGACTTGTACCTGAGGGAAACAGGGTGACTCATTGTTGTATGGGTAATGCATATGAATAATCCAACATGTGTGTCATAACAGACACAGACACACATCTGTCAGTTAGGCAGTCCCTGTGTGTGTCATTAGAGACACAGACACACATCAGTCAGTCCCTGTGTGTGTGTGCATAACAGATACACATCTGTCAGTCAGTCCCCATGCACTGTAAACCCGGATTGTCAATACAACTCAAAACTTTTGATGTAACTGATTACGTCAATAGTTTTGAGTACATTAACTATATATTTTAATTAAAGTTAATTTAAAAGTTTAAGTACAAAATTCATGTACTTAAACTTTTAAATTAATTAAATTAAAATATATAATTAATGTACTCAAAACTATTGACGTAATCAGTTACATCAAAAGTTTTGAGTTGTATTAACTTATCCGGGTTTACAGTGCATGGGGACTGACTGACAGATATATAACTATATATTTTAATTAAAGTTAATTTAAAAGTTTAAGTACTGGGTACTTAAACTTAAACTTTTAAAGTAATTAAATGAAAATATATAGTTAATGTACTCAAAACTATTGATGTAATCAGTTACATCAAAAGTTTTGAGTTGTATTAACTTATCCGGGTTTACAGTGTACAGACACAGACACACATCTGTCAGTCAGTCCTCCGTGTGGCCTAACAGTGCCGTGTGGGGCCGAGGAAGAACACGAGGACACAGACTCTTTAGACTGCACTTTAGAGGACACAAGACAACGAGGAGGCGTGAATCCTTCCAACGGTGTCTCTCTCTCCCCCCTCTCTTATCTGGCCCCTCAGTGTGCGAGTGTGTGTGTGTATGTGTGTGTGCGTGTGTGTGTGTGTGCTCAGCTCTCTCTCAGTGTGTGAGTGAGGAGGATGTTTTAATCAGACATCGCTACTTAATCAGCATCGCTACGGGAAGTTTTTGTCTTTGTCAGTCAGCAGCATTTTTATGAACTTCTATCTGCGTTTGCTAATTGTTCTGGAGGCAGATAAAGAGCCTCCGTGTAAGTGGTGCATAAAGAGCAGATTCTAAAGTCTAACTAGCTAGCACTGATGTCACCAGACAAAATCTATTTACTGAAACTACTGTGAGCGAAGATCCTTATCACAGACAGCGGAAAGTCACCTTAATGTTTTAGCGTTACTTGTAGTTTTCTCTTTACATTCTTTTTATTTTCTGTTTTTTTTTCCTTCAACATTCTCTGTTTTAATTTTATAAACTGCTTAAGCGTGTTGGAGTGCAATTCATACATTATTATTATTAATAATAGTAGTAGTAATAGTAGTATTATTATTATTGTAATATTATTATTACACATGACCCCTCGCTCACTGTCTGACTTTATGCTTAAATTACAGCTAAAGTCTCCAAACAGAGAATTTGTTTCTTCTTGCATGTGTATATGCCATCTAGCACAGCTTGGCGTAGAAGGTTAGTACTCTACTCTCCCAACATCTCAAAAAGATACACTACTGACTGGGCTAGGAGCCTGTCTTTAGCTCACCTGGTAGCACACCTGTCTCCCAAACCGGGTTGGAGACTGTGGCTGCACTGCACAGGATGAGCTCAGCTATGTGAGAAGCATCAGTAGGAAAGTGTTTTGTTAGATATTCTTTGTCTTGCCTTGTGGCGGCGTCATTTTGTCCTAGAATTGTCTGGCAAAAAGGTTTTTGTTAAATTTTCACATGACCTTGTGTCAGCAGGTCACATGACCCCTGGTCAGCCTATCACATGACCCCATGTCAGCAGGTCACATGACCCCTGGTCAGCCTGTCACATGACCCTGTGTCAGCCTGTGTTGCAGCGCTTCATTGGAGTCAGCACCACCAGTGTGGGCAGCACGCTGCCTTTGGACCAACCCTGCCTCTGTAGGCTCTGGCTTAACGAGCTAGATTTGTGTGAAGCGGCTGGAGTCATTTGAAATGGAGTAAACAGGATGGTGATTAAGATAATCCCTCAGGCCACAGCCACTCATGCCTGGGCCCACATGTCTGATGGGCTTTAGGGCCCGCTCCTGCAAACACACACACACACACAGGAAAACAGATAGAGGGGAGAGAGAGAGAGAGAGAGAAAGAGAGAAAGAGAGGGAGAGAGAAGGAGAGCTAGAGATGGAGAGAGAGACAGAGAGAAGGAGAGAGAGAGAGAAAGAGAGGGAGAGAAACAGAGATAGAGGGAGAGAGAGAGAGATAGAGAGGGAGAGAGAAGGAGAGCTAGAGATGGAGAGAGAGAGAGAGAGAAGGAGAGAGAGAGAAAGAGAGATAGATAGGGAGAGAAAGAGAGAGAGTGTATGTGCATGTTAGAGTGTTAGAGAGGGAAAGGCAGTAATAGTTGCACAGAGAAAAAGAGAGATGGAGAGAAAGTCTGTGCATGTGAGTTTGTGTGTGTGCCTTTGTGTGTAGAGAGAGAGAAAGTCTGTGCATGTTAGTTTGTGTGTGTGCCTTTGTGTGTTTTTAAACAGTATTGATGGTTCTGCAGTCTTTCATAAGTCTTTGATTGTGTATGTTTGTGCATGCATTTGGCATGTAGTTAATAGTGTGATTGTTGTGTCGTGTTTGTGTGTGTGTGTGTGTGTGTGTGTGTGTGTGTGTGTGTGTGTGTGTGCTTGTACATATACAGTACACATACGCGTTTGTATTTTTGTGTGTTATGTTTGCAGGTTTGAAAGTTCACGTTAGATTAGAGACTATCCTTGTCTAACATACTCTGTCCTTGTCTAACATACTCTGTCCTTGTCTAACATACTCTGTCCTGGTCTAACATACTGTCTCCTGATCTACCATACTGGGTCCTGGTCTAACATATTGTGTCCTGGTCTAACATACTGTGTCTTTGTCTAACATTAAGCACCCAAATGAACTTTCTTGGCGCTACCAAGCTGCAGCAAATGCTGTCTTGTGTTTTTCCTGCCAAACTGTTGAGCTACATCTTGTATGAATTGTGCTACACAAATACAGTTTATTATTATTATTATTATTATTATTATTATTATTATTATTATTATTATTATTATTATTATTATTATACTGTGTTCTGGTCTAACATACTGTGTTGTGGTCTAACATACTGTGTTCTGGGCTAACATACAGTGTCTTTGTCTCGTCCACAGATCTGAGAGAGGAGCTTTGCCTCTGAAGGCCCCAAGAAGTCTCCATCCAAAGATCTCTTTCCTTCACGGGACCTTATCTTCAGTGTGAGTACCCACAGTACTGCCACCCTGCTCCTCTCCTCTCCTTCTTTCCTCTTCTTCACTCTCCTCCTGTCCTCTCCTATCCTCTCCTTTTCTCTCCTCTCATCATCTCCTCTCCTCTCTTCTCCTCCTCTCTCCTCTCCTCTCCTCTGCTCTTCTGTACTCTACTCTCCTCTCCTCTTCTTGTCTTTCCTCTCCGTTTCTCTTTTCTTCTGTACTCTTCTCTTCTCTCCTTTCATCTCCTCTCCTCTCCTTTCATCTCCTCTCCTCTCATCCTCTCCGCTCATCTCCTCTCCTCTTTTCTCATCTTCTGTACCCTCCTCTTGCATTTCCTCTCCTCTTCTCTTCTGTACTCTCCTCTTCTGTACTCTCCTTGCCTTGCCTTTCCTCTCCTCA
>CM059268.1:3572838-3575338 GCA_030347295.1 Setipinna tenuifilis | reverse complement strand
TTAATGAGCTTTGAGTCAGAAGTCTTTTATGTGGCTGTTAGTGTTAAATACACCCCTTTGACACAAAACTCTTTGACACATATTTTACTCATACACACTGCTTTAAACACACACACACACACACACACACACACACACACACACACACACACACATACACACACACAGCTTAGACACCTTGCCCAGTAAACAAGCTCAATTATCTTTGAGGGGAAGAGTTCGGTGAGTTCAGTGTTTCATGTGGCAGGTGTGTGTGTAATGAAGGCCTGCGAGCTTTGTTGTGTCTGTGCCTACAGGTGCGTCAGTAATGACAGACAGGCTTTGGTGAGTGTGTGTGTTTGGGCCTAATTAGTCAGCCCATCATAGAGATATGAGAGTGCAGTGGCTGAGGTGGTTTACAAATGGAGTCTCTGACAAATACCTGGGAGAAGCCTGTCAGAATCACTAAGAGATATAAACTAAAGATTCCCTGCTTACCTACGTACGTATACCTTACCTAGCTACATACACCCTACCTACACCCTACCTACACAGCTTACCTACTTACACCATACCTACACCTTACCTAGCTGTCACCACTTACCTACCTACCAACCTACCTACAACATACTTACACCTTACCTACACGCTACCTATCTACACCCTACCTACACCGCTTACCTACCTACACCTTAACTACACCTTACCTACACCTTAACTACACCTTACCAACACCTTACCTACCTACACCTTAACTACACCTCAGCTACACCTTACCTGCACTGCTTTCCCCTCTGCTTCTTGCGTCTCTAGCGTTGCTTCACCACAGGCAGCCCTCGGTCAGGTGTCTCTGGTTACCCTTAGCACATGCAGGAGTACCTTAAGCATGCGTCAGAACAAATCACCTTCAGCACAGCTCTATGACTGTAACATACGAGGCATCATTTATTTGTCAAAAACACTTGTTTTTGATGAGCAGGTGTTTATTTATGGATGCCATTACGCCTGCCATTGCTGCAGTAAAGTTTAGACTATCACCAGTAAACAGAAAGCACCATGGCAACAAAAATCCAACTGTAAAACTCTTCTGAGTGAGTCTGATGCACCGTAATAGCCTTGCTCTGAAACAGTGCTGTGGATGACTGCAGAGGCAGAGGCAGAGGCAGAGGCAGAGGCAGAGGCAGAGGCAGAGGCAGAGGCAGGGTGAGGGCTTTTGGGGACTTCAGCACCACGGACAGCTCTCAAATAAAACAGACTCCTCAAGGCTCCTTCTCTACTCTCCACATATAAAGCTAGGCTGTCTTATGAACAACCTTTTTCTGTGACATACATATTAGGGATGCACCGATCTGACATTTGGATCGGATATTGGTTCCCATATGGGAGAAATAGCTGGATTCGTTAGTTGCTCTGAAACAGTGCTGGGTGACTGCAGAGGCAGGGCACTTTTGGGGACTTCAGCACCACGGACAGCTCTCAAATAAAACACACTCCTCAAGGCTACTCCTCTTCTATTCTCCACATATAAAGCTAGCTTGTCTCATGAAAAACCTTTTTTTGTGAAATACATACTAGGGATACATCAATCCGATATTTGGATCGGATATTGGTTCCCATATGGGAGAAATAGCTGGATTGGGTATTGGAAAAACTAATTTTTACATTCATTTTCATGACTGTTGCCATTCAGTGTCAGTTGATTTTGGAATATGAACAAACATTTTTTGTGACACACATATTAGGGACACATCAATCCGATATTTGGATCGGATATCAGTCACGATATTGACAAAATAGCCGGAGTGGGTATCGAAAACACTTAGCTCATCCCCTCCCTCCAACCTATAACAGCAACAACCCTGTGCGCTAGGCTACTATGCATACTGCAAGTGAATACTGCAAGTAGCTTACAAACAATTGACAAGCTTCAGCTATGCTGTGATCTTACATTCAAGCTACTCCCTATTCAGCCCAATTGGGACTATACTATTATTTATCATATAATATGCACAATTATTATTGGAAAAAATACTCATAGCAAGCTGGGTATACTTGTAGGATAGAGTGTCTCAGGGGGTACAACGCAGTTGCAAGTTTGGGAACCACTGGTGAAGATGTATGAAAACACATTTATTAGTGCTATTAGTAGTCTGACAAAGATATAAGTTAAGCTTGTTTAGGCTACTTCAGGTTCAAAATTGTAAAAACAATGTACCTGTGTATCTTCACTATATTAACAGCAGTAGCTTTTTAGTAATTTATTTGGTAACACTTTATTTGAAGGTGTTTACTATATGGAAGGGTGATATGGGTCCTTTATAAACATGACATGACGTGTATCATGAACAGTTATGACCGTTCATTGCTATGACTGTTGCCATTAAGTGTCATTTGATATTTGTATCCCAAAAAATATATTATTAACATTACAAAAATCAAATGACATTCGATGGCAACAGTCATAAACATGAATGAAGTGTGTTTAATGTTTATGATATGTGTCATAACACATTTATAACAT
>CM059268.1:3567865-3572738 GCA_030347295.1 Setipinna tenuifilis | reverse complement strand
AAGACTGGAGTAGCTATTAGCCCATCAGACGCTAAATGGCCCTGATTGGGCTCCATTAAAAGAGACGAGAGTTAGTGGCGGAGTTGTTATCGTCTGTCAGAGGTCTCGTAAGGATCTTCGAGGTACAGGAGTGGGGTGCAGTGGCTGGGTTAGGGGTGAGGGGGGTGTGGGGGTGTGGTGAGGGGGTAGTGGGGGTGTGGTGAGGGGGGGTTATGTCCTGTATGGCTCATTAGGCACCGAATCCTGACCCTGTGTGAACCCCCCCCCCCCCCGTCAGTCTGTTCCGCAGCTACGCCGTCACGGTGCAGGAGTCGTACGCACACCCCTTCGACCAGATCTACTACACCACACACACACACAGACACACACACACACACGCACGCACTCACACACACACACACACTTTCTGACCCTGTCTGACCCTGTGCCCCCCCCGTCAGTCTGTTCTGCAGCTATGCCGTGACGGTGCAGGAGTCGTACGCACACCCCTTTGACCAGATCTACTACACCACACACACACACACACACACACACACACACACACACACACACACACACACTGACCCTGTCTGTCTGTCTGTTCCGCAGCTATGCCGTGACGGTGCAGAAGTCATACGCACACCCCTTCGACCAGATCTACTACACCACACACACACACACACACACACACTGACCCTGTCTGTCTGTCTGTTCCGCAGCTATGCCGTGACGGTGCAGGAGTCGTACGCACACCCCTTTGACCAGATCTACTACACCAGGTGCACCGACATCCTCAACTGGTTCAAGTGCACACGACACAGGTGAGCAGAGGTCACCACCCCATTCCGTCTCACACACACACACACACACACACACACACACACACATAGACCCCATTCTGTCTCACCTCTCATTTCCTGCTCCATCTTTACTGCCACTTTCTCTCTCTCTCTCTCTCTCTCTCTCTTGCTCTCTCTCTCTCTCCTTCTCTTTGTCTCTCTCTGTCTTTCTATCTCTCTCTCCTCCTCTTTCTCTCTCTCTCTGTCTCTTGCTCGCTTCATCTCCTTCTCCTCTTACTTTGTCTCCCTCTCATTTTTCTCTCATTATTTCTGTCTCTCTTTCTCTCTTTCTATCTATGCCTACTACTCTCCTATTTCTTTTAGGCTCATCTCATCTCTCCATTTGTTTCTCCTTCTCCTCCTCACTCACTCTGCCTTTCTCTCCTCTTTTTCTCTCTCTTCCTCCTCACTCGCTCCCTCTTTCTCTTCTCTTTCTCTCTCTGCTTCATCCATCTTGTTTCCTCTCCCATTTTCTCTTTCCCTCTCTCTCACTCTCTCTCTCTATCCATCTCTCTTTCACTTCCTCTCTCTATCTCCCCCCCTCTCTCTATCCCTCTCCATCTCTCCCTCTTTCTCTCCCTCTCCATCTCTCCCTCTCTCTCTCCCTCTCCATCCCACCATCTCTCCCTCTCCCTCTGTGTCCTGTCCTTGTGTTTAACATGCTTTTTCTGACCCTCTTGGTCCTAATCAACATGACAACCAGCCTCTCCCTCCCTCCCTCTATGTGTGTGTGTGTGTGTGTGTCTGTCTGTCTGTGTGTATGGGTGCGTGCATGTGTGTGTGTGTGTGTGTGTATGTGTGTGTGCCCTCTTGGTCCTAATCAACATGACGACCAGCGTCCTTCTGTCTGCTGTCAGTGTTGGATAGGGACAGAGTGTGTGTGTGTGTGTGGTGTGTGTGTGTGCGTTCATGTGTGCATGCATGTGTGTGTGTGTGTCCGTGTGTGTGTGTGTGTGTCTGTGTGTGTGTCCGTGTGTATGTGTGTGTCTGTGCATATGTGTGTCCGTGTGTGTGTGTGTGTGTGTGTGTGTGTGTGTGCGCTTGTCTTTATGGCCTGTGTTTAATGTGGCCGTGCAGCCGGCCAGCGGGCAGCCGGAGGAGCGGTGTGTGTATATGTGTGTGTGTGTGTGTGTGTGTGTGTGTGGAGCGGTCTGGTCAGGGCGGAGATTGAAATGGCCCCTTTGACGTTCATCAGACAGCACGTCAGCTTTAATTGCTGCATTAAAGGGCTTTACGGTCGTCATGTCGACCAGCCAAGCGCTTAGTGACTCACGGCAACCCCCCCACCCCCCTGCTGCCCTCCCCACCCCCACCCCCCCACACACACTCAACCTTAACGTCCCTATATGCAAACGCTCGCTGCCGTGTGAGGAAACAAGATGTCCTTCACCCGAAAATACGGCCCTCTCCCAAATCTGACTGGTTTATTTGTCAGCCCTCCTGAAACTGTGTGTGTGTGTGTGTGTATGTGTGAGTGTGTGTGTATGTGTGCGTGTGCATGTGTGTGTGTGTGTGTCTGTTTGTGTGTGTATCTGGGTGTGTGTGTGTTTGTGTGTGTGTGTGTGAACATGTGTGTGTTTGTGTGTGTGTGTGTGTCTACACACGTCACTGAATGTGTGTGTGTATTTTCCTTGTGTGTGTGTGTGTGTGTGTATAAGCAGGGCAGACAGATGTGTCTGAGTACAATCTGGTCCACTCCTGCTGGAGAATCTGCAGGTCTATTTCTGGCTCTATGTGCGGTTGTGTGCCGCACCTGGGCCTCATCTGAGCCACATCTGGGCCACATCTGGGCCAGCTAGCTGGCTCCACAGGTGTGGGCTGTGTGCAGAGACAGAGACAGAGACAGAGGCACATGTGTGTCTGCGATGTGTGCCTGGATGCCCTTGGGAGTGTGAATCCACAGTGCACACAGGTGTGTTTTTGACACAAGTCAGCCTGTTCGTGTGTGGTGACTAAATTGGCCAATTATTTTGATAAGAAAATAAAATTAGTTTGTTCACGCCGGCGTGTTTGCCTTCCATGGAGTCGTCACTGTGAAAGCGCTGGGCTGTTGTTATGAGTAGACAAACTCAAAGGGGCCCCTTTTGTTAATGCATTTTCGGGCTTGTTTATTTGTCATCAGTTTCACAGTCAGATGGTTCAGCGACAGCAGCAATCAAGAGAGAAGCCACCTGAGGGGGTGGGATTGGAGGCTGTGGGACGCCACATCTGAGCCAGATCAGGGCCAGATCAAGGCCACATCAGAGCCAGATGGGGATGGTGCTGCACTAAAAGAGAGGGGGGGGGGGTTTCTTTGGGGAGTCTGGTGCCATGGAGGTTATTTGTGAAGATGTTTTGCCTGCAGCTGAATTGATTGGAGCCAAGCGAATATCCTCCAAGACAGCAGCTAATTCTGGCACTGTGCTAGCCTGGATTGGGGCCCACATTTGGGTCCAAATTTGGCTCTGGTGTGACCCTGGTACGGTACACATTTGGCTCTGGTGTGGCCCTGGTACGGTAGACATTTGGCCCTGGTGTGACCCTGGTACGGTACACATTTGGCTCTGGTGTGGCCCAGATACGGTACACATTTGGTTTTTGTCTGCATCTGATTGAGCCCACATTTGCGGCCAAATTTGGCTCTGTTGTGGCCCTGATACGGTAGACATTTGGCCCTGGTGTGGCCCTGATACGGTACAGATTTGGCTCTTGTTTGGTCCTGATACGGTACAGATTTGGCTCTTGTTTGGCCCTGATACAGTATAGATTTGGCTCTGGTGTGGCCCTAATATGGTACACATTTGGCTCTGGTCTGCATCTGATTTGGTCTGGACTTGACCGTGACCTGGTGTGTCACACATGTGTGTGCTTGGACATCGATGTGGCCTGGAGTGGCCCTGATCCAGCACACACACATTGAGCACTGGGTGCAGCCCTGATGTGGTGCCGTTTGTCTGGCTCCATCTGCTCCTGCTGTGCCCTTTGACCTCCCAGTGTCACAGGTCGGACTTCCAGGCCGCTACGCAAATATCTGATGCCAATGTGGGAGTGGACACTGCTCTTCTGGCCACCGGCAGTGTCCAGCACATGTGTGCATCCTGTGTGTGTGTGTGTGTGTGTGTGTGTGTGTGTGTGTGTGTGTGTGTGTGTCTGTGTCCGTGTGTGTGTGTGTGTGTGTGTGTGTGTGTGTGTGTGTGTGTGTGTGCGCGTGTCTGTGTGTGTCTGTGTATGTGTCTGTGTGTGTGTCTGTGTCTTGAACGCGGAAAACGAAAACCAGCGTCCTGCTAAATCAGTGTTTTCCATCACACTGACAAGGCTGTTGGCCTGCCATGGTCTACTTTACCTGCCATTGTCTAAATATGGAACGTGAAACAATATTTCCGGCATACCAATGCATACTGACGTTTCAGCCAGTTTCTTTTGTTTGCATTACTTTTAATTAATTCAGTCAATTAAGCCTTCAGTATGAATTAATTCAGGCCTGTTTCGGTGTAGAACAAAAAATAACATGAAGCTGTTTTTGAACCTGTAGCATTGCTCTGCACGCCCTCAGAGGCTCCTCAACTCGTGACCACATGCACACACACACACACACACACACACACACACACACACACACACACACACACACACGAGTGTGCCGCTCCAAAGCAGCTGTAAGTTTACAAAATGACAAAGATGTCGCCTATGACTGACTGTCACAGTCAAGACTAGAAGAAACGTCTAGTTCGTTGTTATATATTGGCCAAAAATCTGATTTCATATAAAGGCGTTACTTGTTAGTGAGCCATTAAAGTGGTGACCTAGAAAGGTCCTTAAATAATAAAAATAGCATTTCTGTACATGAGATAGAGTCAAAGTATAAACATTTCAGTATGTATGACTGTACCCCCCCCCCCCCCCGCCACACACACACACACACTCACACACCCCTGGGGCCAGTCTCAAACAAAAAGTTGTGTGGGAAACAGTGTAAATAAATGATTGATATAAAGTGAAAGTAAAATAAATAAAGTCCTGAAATAAGCCTTTACTGGGCCCCTTAAATGACCAGTGTCCAGTGTCATGGATATAGC